>JAANDH010000881.1:0-65396 GCA_011799765.1 Nymphaea thermarum
GAATAAAAAAAAGATGTTTAAGTTAAAACAAAATGCATCAATGATAAACATAGCCCTTGGGTTGATTACCCCCGGTAAAGGCGCCGGGAACGGTCGACCCTCGTACCGATGGGCGAGTCCCTTTCTTTCCTATTTTAAAACAAAAACCTTATTTTTCTGGAGCACTCCAAAACCAATGAAAATTTTGGGATGCAAACAGTAAGATATTGAAAGAACGGAAAAGATGAAAGACTACATTCCAAGAGAGATATAGAGAAAGAGATCTTGAAAATCATAAATCAAAGATTTAAAAGGAAGAGAGATACATATTCATACATATGTTTATATATACATATGTATATATAGATATATATATACATATATGAAATCTTGTGAAAATGAGGTTGAAATCAAATAGAGAAGAGAAGATTATATTAGAAAAAGAGAGATTTAAAATAGAATACATGTATATATATTCATATATACATATACGAGAGTTTGTAAAAGTATGATAAATCTTCAAGAAAGAATGATAAAGAAATATATTCATGTGCACGCATACGTATATAACATGTATATACGCATACGTCTTCATAAATATGGAAATCAAGGAATGATTTGAAAATAGCCGACTTCAAATTTTTGATATAGGCCGGAGGAAAACTTGGGCTAATGCAAGAACCTAAGTTAAGTCTCCAAGGCCGCATTAGAGATGTTTGTTTTGAAAATGTTTTGAAAAATATGATTTATATATAAAAATAGAATGTTATGATTTTGTTTGTCACAAGGGATATATTTCTTCCACCGTTGGGTATGGACGAAAATCAAGCAATATAACGAGACACTCGTTAGGGTTCCTAATGGGGTGATTAGGAAAGAAACTAGTGCAAAATGACAAATAAATGCATATTAGCATGTACATAATTCGTGAGGGTTTTCCTTGAGTTGGACAAGTCCCAACCTCAAAAATCACAAGAAGAAATTCCAACCTCAAAAATGCACTCTCATCGTGCATTGACTCATATAAAAGGAATATTAGAATATCATGCATGAACATCATTTCAAGCATGAATGATGAATTAATACAATATAGCAAGTATATTTTTGAAGATAAATGAAGATATGAACTTTGTTCTGTCTTGCTCATACTCCCGGTGCACTCAAGAGTAGCTCTTGATTCCGAATCATTTGAGCTATCTTTTCATCTCATCTTTTCATGCTCCCGGTGCACTTGAGCATAGCTTCTTGACTTTAAAAATAGAGATTGAGGGCTATCTCATATGGCCATGGGAAGAGGAAGAAAAAGAAAAGAAGGAAATGAAAATGGAGGTTTACATACCTCGGATATCAATGATATTGAAAATGTCTTGGAGAGAAGAGAAAATGAAAATAGAAATAGAGGAAGATTAAATACCTCAAATGTGATTAATATTGTAAATAAGCAATCTCTTTTGAATGATATTGGACTTACCTTGAATGAAACTCCCAAGATGTTGAAGATGAAGAGAAATGAAAAGAGGAAGAGAGAGAGAGAAAGAGCTCAAGAGAAACTCGAACTCTTCAAGTGAGAACACTCTAGGATTTCTCTCAAGGCTAACTCTTGCCTAAGAGGGAGGAAGTGGGGGTATTTATAGAGGATTTTGGAGCCAAAATCCTAAATTTGAATTTTTTTGAATTTTACCATTTTTTCATCCGAATTTCACATAATTTTGAATTATTTTGAAGAAGAAATGACCTGAAAATGGATATGATTGATATATATATATATATATATATATATATATATATATATATATATATATATATATATATATTGAATGGGTTGGGCCTTTGTCCATCCAAAAAGACCAAAATTACCCTCTAAAAAGAGGTTTTTTGGTGAAAAGGAGAGACAAATGGGTCTTCACCACCAAAAAGACTAAATTCACCATTTAAAATGAGGAATTTTGTCAAAAGGAAAGGCAAATGAGTTTTGCCCACCAAAAATATCAAAATCACCATCTAAAAGGAGTTTCTTTTGTGAAAATGAGAGGCAAATGAGTCTTACCTACAAAAAAGACCAAAATTATCCTTTAAAAGGAGTTTTTTTGTGAAAATGATGAGCAAATGGGTCTTACCTATCAAGAAGACCAAAATCACATTCTAAAAGAAGTTTTTTTTGTGAAAAGGAGGAGCAAATGAGTCTTACCTACAAAAAAGACCAAAATCACCTTTTAAAAGAAGTTTTTTTGTAAAAAGAATGGGCAAATGAGTTTGAAATGCTCGGTTTGGATCTGAACTTGGGTTTTGGATCTAATTTGGATCTAAAAATTGTATTTTAGATTTGAATCTTGCTCTTAAATTTGAGTTTCACACTTGGATAAAATAACATAATCTTTTAGAAAAATTTAGGGTGATTACACCTGCTTCATGAATTATGTCAGTTGCATATTTTTGTTGGGAAATATATATTCCTTTGCCTAGCAATTTCAATTCTTAGAAAATATTTGGGTCTGCCTAAATCTTTCATGTGAAACTTTTTGCATAAGAAAGTTTTGAAATTGTCAACTGCCTTTTTTGTATTACTCGGAATTAATAAATCATCGACATATATTAGGATAACAATAAAAACCTCACCATTTCTAAAAGTGAATAATGTATGATCAGCTTTGGATTGTGTGAACCCGTATTCTTCAAGAGAAGTTGAAAGCTTGTAAAACCAATTTCTTGGGGATTGTTTCAACCCATAAAGAGATTTGTGCAATTTACATACTTGGTTCTCCTCCTGTTTTGCGTGTCCTTGTGGCATTTGCATGTACACTTCTTCAAGTAAGCCTCCATGAAAACATGCATTATTAACATCCATTTGGCACATGATTCAATCTTGATTAGCTGTAATAGTGAGAAAGATACGTACCGTTACCATCTTTACAACTGGTGCAAAAGTTTCGTTGTAGTTCAGCCCCTCTTGTTGAGAGTATCCTTTAGCCACCAAACGAGTTTTATATCGTTCAATAGATCCATCTGATCTCAGGTTGATTTTGTAGACCCATTTACTCCCAATTGGTTTCATTCCTTTTGGAAGTGCCATAATGGTCAAAGTCTTATTCTGTTGAAGTGCACGAATTTCACATTTCATGGCATCTTGCCATTCCTTGTACTAGACAACTTCTTTATAATTCCGAGGCTCAGATTTAGACATAAAAGAGGTGAGAAATGCAGAATGTTTGTTAGAAAAACGTTGAAACGAAATAAACTTGTTCAAGTCATAATTTGTTCCTTGTTTGCGATCTGACATGAGAGGACTATTGGTTGAAGGAGAGGCAAGGAGAGTACAAAAGTAGTCTTTCAACCAAGTTGTGGACTTTCTTACCTGAGTGGATCGCCTAATAGGTCCAGAGGTCTGATTTGGATCAAGAGAAGAGTTTGGCTCGTTGGAATCTGAGGATACAATGGAGTCTTCTTGTTGTCTATTGGATCGGGGAGTAGGATTTGGGTCTAGATCAAAAGATGGGTTGGAATTAGTGCGAACAATAGAGTCTTCTAGATGTTCTCTATCAATATTCAAAGGGTTTTCGATCTCTAAGTGGGTTGTGTCTAGGTCTAGTGGGGTGCTAGGGGACGTTCTATTGGTTTCTTGGTAGTTAACTTTATCTTGGTTGTAAGGTATAAGTAAAACAACATTATTTTTGTCATTCTCATTGTTTTGGAAAGGGAAAATGTATTCATAAAATATGACATCTCGACTAGAAAACACCTTGTGAGTTTCTATGTCATACAACTTGTATGCTTTTTTCCTTTCACGATATCCAATAAATATGCATTTGGACACTCGAGGCTCCAATTTATCCTTTTTGTGACTAGTGTTAGTGGCGTAGCATAGAAATCCAAAAATTTTCAAGTGTTTAATATTGAGCTTTCTTAAACAATCTTTCAAAAGGGGTTTTTTTGTCAAGTTTTGAAGAGGGAAATAGACATTGTTAAGATGCACTACCCCCAAACTGTATAGGAAGGTTTGATTCAAATCGAAGAGCCCTAGCAACCTCGAGGAGGTGTCTATGTTTACGCTCTACTACACCATTTTGTTGTGGTGTAGCAAATCAACTATGTTGATGGGTAGTCCCTTGATTTTGTAAAAATTCTTTCATTTCGGTGAGAAAACCTCAGTCCCATCATCGGATCGTAAAGATTTGATTTGACAATCAAATTGAGTTTTGATTAAGGTGAAAAAATTTTTGAAGACATGGAGTGCTTCAAGCTTATGCTTCATTAAGAAAGTCCACGTGGCACGTGAAAAATCATCTACAATACTAAAAAAATAGTAAGCACTAGAAATATTGGATTGGGTGTAAGGACGTCAAATATCACAATGGATCAAATCAAAAGGATGAGTTGTAAAAATATCACTCAAATCAAAAGCATGAGCTGTAGAAATATCACTCAAATCAAACTTAAGTCGTGTCTGTTTTACACGATGACACACATCACATATATGATCATTATTCAAAACAAGACTTAAATTTAAATTTTTGTTTACTAATTTTAGACGAGAAGATGAAATATGACCTAATCTCTTATGCCAAAGTTCATGTGATGAAAGAGAAAAGTAAGTGTGAGCACACGTTGATCCTTGTTAAAGAACATATAGACTGCCATTCACCTCACCTTGATCAATCGTAATATTCGATGCCAGGTCCTGGATAACGTATTGATCAGAAAAAAATTTTGTAGAGCACTTTAAGTTTCTAGTAAGTTCACTAACGGAGAGTAAATTTACTTTAAATGACGGTATGCATAACACATTGTCTATTTCAAACGACGACATAGATATCTTACCCATTTTTTGTACTAGAAGAGTTCTCCCATTTGGTAGTGTCACAGGTACATTACACATTTTTAATTCATGAAGTGTATGTTGATTAGAGCATATATGTCGACTAGCTCCCGAATCAATGATCCAAGTAAGAAAATTAGTTGAACCATTGCTACGTGTGTGAAATATATTACCTGCAAAATTGATGTTGGCCAACTGATCCTTTACCAAAGATAAGAGTTTGTGGTATTGTTCAAGGGTGAAGGCTGGCGCAATGCTCCTAGTATCATGCATTTCTCTTCGATGTGTCCAACACCTTGCCAAAAACTGTAGATTGGTCTTGTTTATCATCCTCCTTTATCCTCTCGGTAGAACCTCCTTTCTTGGTTGGTTTTCATGACAGCCAGGGCTGTAGTTCCTTCATTTGCAGAAGAGGAAGAACGTGCTTCTCGTTGTTTTTCCTCTTGTAGTACCATGGCATAAACTTTATTTATATTTGGGAGAGGGTCAATCAATAGAATCTTCCCTCTAATTAAATTGTAGGAGTCATTTAGACCTATAAGAAATTGCATAACACACTTTCGTTGGATTTGATCCGAATATGCCTTCATGGCACCACAAGAACAAATAGGGACGAGAGACTAGGAACCAAGTTCATCTCAAAGAGCTTTTAGTTTAGTATAACATGACGCAACAAACATAGTATCTTGTTGTAGATGACATATGGATCCCTGGATTTGGAAAATCTAGAGAGCAAGACTTTGTGTGAAATGCTCTTTCAAATCTTGCCAGACTTCTCTAGCATTAGTTGAGTATATGATGCTTGCTAAAATATCCTTAGTGACAGAATTCAGGATCCAAAACAATACAAGATTATTGCATCTAACCCACATACAGTGGTTAGTATCATTCTTGTTTGGTTCTATAACTGAACCATCTATGAAGCCGATCTTATTTTTTGCTGAGTGGTACATCACCATGGCTCTACTCCACGTTCCATAATTTTTCTCATTAAAACTTTGAGATACCAAAACATTTGCCATTGAACTCAACGCTCTGATACCATGTGAAGTTTCTTCATGAAGAATGTAACACCAAGAGACACTAAAGCAGAAAAGACTAGTTGAATATTTCCCTTTTCATTATACGGTGATATTCATACAAAGAATTGTGCAACGTCTCATTGCAATGGTATAAGGGAAAATTCCTAATACAAGAGTGCTAAACAAGGAAGGAAAATATAAATAAATGTTGGAGTTTTGAATAATGAAAAAAAGAGTCGTTTGGAGTAAGCGACTCCTTTATTTAATGTTCAATGCAGCCTAGCTAAAATTAATTTTAACACTTTGCTTAAATTTGGGGAGCTAACTGTGACCTCACCCTATACACACACACACACACACACACACACACACACACAGAGTGCTGTACCGAGGTTCCAGGGCAATATATCAACGCCCTAATTTTTTAAAGCAATCAATCCAGAACAATTAGCTGTGCTGATACATTGTTCAGGAGTGGGAAAAACATAAAGCCCATAAAACCAAGATCAAATTTTTTAGACAGGTTTTTGATGCAAATAAGAAAGCAGAAAGCAAGTGTGGGATAAGTTTCTCCAAACTTGACTATGCTTTTGTATATATATAGCTCAAAGCACAGCTGAATCAAGGTTGAACGCTACATTGTGCAACTTTGTTGATAAATGAAAGAAGATGATTCAAAGAGTACGTGTATCTATTATTAGACTGAGAGGAAACAAGTCCTTTTGGAAAATAAGTGAATCGTTCAGCAGCTAGATGTTTGGAAGTAGGACCTTCAAGTTGAATAAGGCCAAGGGTAGGGTTGGAGCCAGAAATTTTCTTATAAAGGAGACCGAATTATGGTTTCATCATTTTGACAGGGGCCGAAATAAAAATTTTCAAATTTTTTATATATGATAAATAAAATTTTATAAAATTTACATGTGAACTTTTTGTTTTAAGAAAAAAAATTTAGGGCGTGTGGGGGGCGCCGAGGCCCCTGCTGAAGGGGTATATCCTTTCTAAGCTGGTTATGTGCAGTGCGGGTGTACAACAAATTGTGCATTGGTGGTGACCAGAATGCCCCTCATAAGTAAAAAGAGGAGCCTTCTTGTAAGAACAAAAAAATTAAGGAAAAAGTTCAAAGTTTGAAAATGACATTTCTTTTACAAAATCTCAAAAACACCTCCATTCTCCCTTTTTCTTTTGGTGCATATCTGTCGGGTGCACCAACCCCGTGCACGCAAGTCACTTAAGAGTTTTTTTGCATAAACATGAGGTACATGTCAGCCTAATCGTACCTGGTTTCATACTAATTATATAAAAGATCGCCGAGTTGACTTGGGAATATATTACTGTTGCAAGGTAATGTGTTAAGCTCCATTACTAGAATATGCTGAATTTCATGAAATGTCTACACACCAAGTCCATGTAGGTCTCATAGAGCATGCAACCATGCAAAAGATAAGGGAGCTACATCAAATCTCAAGAGAATTTCTCTCAAAATCCAAATATCATGATATTCTTTGCAACTGGTTACTATAAATCTATAAGAATGTTGATAATTGTTCTACTTACATCACATCAGATAGTCTAGGGCATGTCTTAGTCACCCCCTTCCTCACCAGTGCCTTGGATGAACCACATCCATCATATATAATTGAACCAGGCAGTGACTGCAACTAGCTTTTAATTTCTACAAAATTAGTCAGAAAACAAAATAGGATTTATTGGAGATATTGACCGAACCGGTTTTCTAAATAGAATGAGCCATGCATGAATGTTTCAGACTATACCTGAAGAAAGTATGTCTATTTTTACCTACTAGGAAGCTTCATGAGGATTTGCTAATGGAAGGATCTTACCAATACCTACAAATGATAAATTATAGGTCGAACTGAACCAGAAAAATGCATTTTGGTGCTATTATATAACTTCCGCTAAGATAATGAGTTGGACAGGAGATCAACATACTTGAGCTATTGAAATATCTGCCACTTGGTACGCAGCCTACAAGGTTATATGCTAAAATGGAAGTTCCACATGATGAATTTGTCATTGAGGGTGGAGGGTTAAGATTTTTCAACGAAGATTTATTGAGGTATATATATATATATATATAAGAGAGAGAGAGAGAGAGAGAGGAAGAGAGAGGAATAAGAACTAGCTTAGTTAGCCTACATAATAACACCCTTAATCTCAAGTTCAACATTCCTTAATACCATCAAGTTAGTACGGAACCCAACCGGTTGAGAGATTGAGAGAGAGTTTAATTTGTCTTCCAAGTTTTGTCCCTTGTGAGGCCTACATCTTTGTTAAGCAAAAGGGAAGGCAGGCAAGGTTGTCCTCTTTCACTTCAAACCAATTGTGCCAACTGCCCATTGCCCATGTATTTAATTAAGAGAGAGAGCTGAAAAGAACTTTACTAAACAATTGCACATCTAAGAGAGTTGGATGTGAAAAACACCAAGATTACAAAGAAAACTGAATACACGTTAGTGTTTTTAATACATGTTATAAACATAAATGAAAGTAAAGAGATCAGAGAGTTCATTTTTGGTGCGCGCAAAGGGCTCTTAACGTCTAGTCCCACCTTAAAAAGTATTTTTTTTTAATTTAGATGTAAATTTTAAAAAATTTCATTTAGTAAAAAAAAGCAGTAGTAGTTATGAATACTAACGTTCTAATAAAGATTTAATTATGTGATTGGTAATACACAGCTCTAGTTAGTTGTGAGCATTGTTGACGTCGGTCGAAGCAACAAAGTCCCATCACACTGCCAACTGCTGGCTCCCTATTCAAAGGACTGCACAACTACCCAGACCAAGACAAGCGAAAGAAAAAAGAAATGAGGCAAGGACTAAGACATGACACCAACTTCAACTTCAACTTGGCAGGACTTCTTCACCTAATCCACATGACAGTACTCTCTTTTGAATATTTAAATATCATTCATCACCTATTGGATCACATCACGGAAATCCTCTTTCATTGAATTCAGATATCATCTATAAACCTAACTTCCAAGTATATAATATAAAGACTATGATCAGGTTGGCAACTCCAAAGCTTCTTGCTACAACTTGCTAAACAAGAACCGGACGTGGGGCTGACGACATATTTCCTGCCTAGCTGCAGCTTCTGTGTTGCTTCCTTGTGCTTCCTCCATTGGCCTTGAAAGTGGCGATATCTCCATTGACTGCAGGTGGACGAAAGCACAGAGGCCATGATTGATTATGTGGATTTATTTAGAGAGGCGTTGACTGGTTCTGAGATTGCTCGCTTCCGCGGCTGCTGACGTTGTGGAGGCTTTAATGGATGGGCATCTGTTGGTTGAGCGGCTGAGGAACGGGGAGATGGCCGCTCTCCTGCAGGTTCTTAACTGTCTCATACAGGCATTGCCTGACCGGCGTGAAGTTGAGACCCAACTGCACCAGGCGCTTGTTGGAGAATTTGTAGGGTTTGGCCCTTGGATTGATTTCGTCCGAGCACCTGTCCACCGTAACCAGTGCCCATTAGTTTAAGCTGTAAACAGTAGTTACCAAGACATACAAGTTCAGGAGATCAAATTCACCAACCTGTTGTTGGAGATCGAAAGTTTCAGCAAATTTGAACAAATAAAAAATCTTAGAAAAAATAAAATAAATGATAAACTAATAAAAAAGTAAAAAATCATGACAAAATGAAAAATAGCGAGATATTCATTTTTGCTAAATTTTTTTCTGATATTTTTATTTTACTTGTTTTTTTCATAAATATCACGAGCCTCGAATATAAGTCATGCTTACCAATCTGATAGTTTTAAGAGATCATACTCATTGTAAATGTTGTATTTTACTATATATATCTATGTGACAACTGCTGATTGCCTTGATAAGTGTTTGCTCAATTTGGTTAAGTAGCTCAGGATGTACCCATCTGATTTTGACCCTCTGATCACATGTTGAGAACGAAGCTTTATATGTCTTCATAAAGTAGGCGACTCCGTTTGAAATGTTTGCTTCCATCTAAATCAGACACAAAAAAGACTTGTGGTGTAGCTATAAAGCCATAATGGGCACTGGTGTAACAGTTGGCTAGCTTCACAAAGTCACTGTCAATGTGAAGCAGGTTATATGTTTGACCCTGAACACGCGTCTAAAAGGAAAACGTTTTGCAGACGACAAAGAACGCCTGAGATTTCCGCTAAAGTCTTCGATTTAGTGGGTGGACTCGTTCTGATCATAGGAACACAAACACCCTCAAGAATCACAATTAGGCACTAGTCCTCTTTTCAAACATAAGAACAAAACAACATGAATTAGGCTTCATGTGCATACCTAATCCAAAAGACAGCAGGACAAGAGTCAAGAGCAGCTATGTCCACCTACCTGAGTGTTTTTCAATCAAGACCTTCAAACTGAACCTACTTACAAAGAGTTTAATCCCTAGAGCTCATATATGTAATTAATTTGGAGATGAGTTGATTTGCTCAAAAGGAGCTTCTCCATCCCTTAGTTAAAAAAGAAATCGCTGTGATCCGGTGCCAAGTGCTGAGCTCGGACTTCAGTGGTAGAGCCAAGATTTTTTTAGCTGAAGGGCACTTAAGCCATCGAATGACTTAGATATGATGTATACACCATTTATAATTTTGAATCATTATAATATAAATTTTGGAGTTCTCTAATGAAACTTTTGATGGGTTCCGCCACTGTCAGACACGGATTGTGGGGATTGCAGCCACTTGTGCTTTTAAGCTTAAGGGGTTGCTTGGCTGCTAAGGGAGATAACCAGTGGCATAGATAGGTGTGGTAGCTGCCCATTCATATTAAGCCACATAGTTTATTTAATTTACGTATTAATTCCTTCTAGCTCGGCTACCCATGTTGCTGGAGGACTCTACCTGCTGGTCTGACTTCTATAGGGTCGGGAAGGATACTAGCAAAACTAGCTCTCCCTGGTAAGCTTACTAGTCCACGAAAATCTACAAATAAAATTCAAGCGGAAAACATGCAAGACATGAAAAGTGTGAGATGCCAAACTTTGTTTGCTTATGCACACATAAGTTGGGTCCCCGGATGCCAGACTGGTTATATGCACCATACTGTGCACGAATTTTCATGTGTCAATTCACCAAAAAAAAAAAAAAAAAAAACTTTTTGTAAAGATAAAAATAAAAATAAAAAAGTAAAAAGACAAGAAAAAATATTTTTTTAAAAAAAACTATAAAAATGTCATTCTGTTCTTAGAGGGGTATATGGGTTGAGTGCACCTAACAGCGCAAACTTTTTAACCAGTTGTGGTAAAGGTCCTTATCAAACAGGGATAGGGCCGTATCATTGTCCTTAGACGACAAGGGGGGCGGTTGAGGGTACATCATGAGTCATACAATGTCAATGTCAGTTAATGACTCATGGAAACCAAACTCATCAGGTCGATCGCTTCCAGAACCTATAAATCACCGTCGGTTGATGGTGAAAGTAAGTCACAAGATGTCATTTTCTCTAGAAAAATATTAAACTTAGGACCCCTCTAAATTTATAAGAAAATGATGATCAAAGAACCGAAATAACTATATATATATATATATATATATATATATATATATATATATATATATATATATATATATATATATATATATATATATATATATATATATATATATATATCTAGTTTAACAATTTAGGTAGGCATTTTCTAGGAAGAGAATCTCCAACCGAACATCCCAACATCACCAACTAATGGAATTGTAGCTATATTTTAGACCATACTACTGCTAGTTGCCCACAAAGTGATCTGCCAAATCACATCGGACGGATGTGACCTTATTGATAGACTTGAGGCATTGTTAACATATATATATATATATATATATATATATATATATATATATATATATATATATATATATATATATATATATATATATATATATATATATGACAGATAATATGCCAAACATATAATTGATGGACAATTATAGAGTAAGGCCTGGGTTATATACCTGGTGGGTACGGGATATTCCGGGAAGAGCTTGGAGAGGATGGCGACGACGTCGCCGCGATGAAGCATGCTCTCGGCGCAGATGTAGCGGCCGGAGGCTGAGGGGTGCTCGAAGACGAGCATGTGAGCGAGGGCGGCGTCCCGGACGTGGACGTAGGCCTGCACGGCGTTGGCGTACGTCTTCACCGCTCCGGTGAGGTACTTCATGATGTGGACGGTGCTGGCATTGACGGTAGGCTGCAGCAGTGGCCCGACCACCAGCACGGGGTTGACCACCACCAGGTCCACCCCTTTCTCTTTCGCCATCTGCCACGCCGTCTGCTCCGCCACCGTCTTCCCGAAACAGTACCAGTTCTGCAAACACATCGCTTCCAAATCTCATTATCGTTCCTTCACCGAGTAAGGAAGAAGAAGACGGTATGGTTAAGAAGGGACATGGGAGAGTCCTGCTTCTACTGCACCAACCTTTGTGTTCTTGCAGTACTCGAGGTCGCTCCAGCAGTTCTCGTCGACAACCGCGTCCGGGTTCCGGTTGGGGTCCATGTAAACGGTGCCGATCGAGGAGGTGAACACGACGCGCTGGACTCCGGCCTCTGCTGCCGCTTCGATCACGTTCTTGGTGCCCTTTACAGCCGGCTCGATCATTTGTTCCTGTTTAATCAGAGCACCACCGTCATCCATTCCTCTTCATGAAAAATTAGTTGAAGTCATACCAAGAAGAAGAAGAAGAAGAAGAAGAAGAAGAAGAAGAAGAAGAAGAAGAAGAAGAAGAAGAAGAAGAAGAAGGTGGTACCGGATCATCGGTGACTGGGGAGGCCGTGTGGAAGACTCCATGGCATCCTTTGATGGCGGACAGAAGGCTTTCGTAATCGAGGAGGTCGGCCCTCATCAGCACCAGCCTCTCCTCGGCTCCTTCCAGTTTCTTCAAGTGGAAGTTCTTCGGGTCGTCTGCTCATTTTTCGGGCATACATGAAAAAAAGAACAAAATTAGATCAAACCTCCATCAATTTGGAAATTTCTGTTCAACAAAATTACGCCAAGCAATAGGCATGACTTGTGAGGTATGCTAGCACAATGATTTGAATATTGAAATTTATTTAAAATGAGTTTAAAATGTGCCCATGAATATCCGACCCAATAAACAAATAAGAACAATAAACACAGCTCTTTTAGAATTCCATTACAAGGTTTCATTAAAGAGACATAAGAGCTAATTCAATTCACGTAACATCACGGCCTATTACTCCTAAAATGCCGTGAAGGGAGACCGAAGTCTTTACAAGTTTTGACCAAATTGTGAACGAATCGACTATCGAGTAAAACATAAAATTACGTAAATCTTTCCTTGGGGCCCATTAATTAGAATCCTTCATGCGGTATTTATGACGATAGACCAACGAATTTATTATATATATATATACATATACATATGAGGTAAAATTTTCCACACATAGACTTCCATTAAATCACGGCCACCGACAAGGCATTTAGAGGATGCAATTAAGCATACCCCTCCATGCAGTATTGAAGGGTTAAAAGACTTTTTATCCAAAAAAAAAGATGAAATGATCAACTTTATCTACAAGAGTGAGTGAATGATAACACTGGTTATCTAAATTTATCTCTAACCAAGGCCATCTATCTAAAGTATGGATGGTTGAAAGAAAAAAATATATATATATAAACTAATATTATGATGAAAATTTTTATCTTTTATTTTGTTTTTTAAACCCTCAATCGTGTGGAATCAAACTGTGTGCAGACTAATGCTGAGTGACTTTAAAAACACTAGAATTAGCATTCAGTTTATATATATATATATATATATATATATATATATATATATATATATATATATATATATATATATATATATATATATATATATATATAGAGAGAGAGAGAGAGAGAGAGAGAGAGAGAGAGAGAGAGAGAAAGAGGGATAGAAAAAGAATAAAAAGATAAAATAATATCTCTCTTGTTATAATCTCTTTCTTTATATGAGAGAGAGAGAGAGAGACTATAATGAAAATGAATTGGTTTTGTATTCACTTTCACTTAAGCTAAACCCATCAAATTGTCTGGTCTTTAAAGGAATCCTTGCCCTTAATTTCACCAGATACCCCGAAAAGAAAGATCTTAAAACATGCAGATAGACTCTCGTGATAAGATTGTCTGCATATATAGCCAGACATGTATGCGCCAAAGGTAGAGACTTTAACCAAAGATAGGCTCGAATAATATCTAAACTTAGGAGCAGCACCGTTGGTGTGACCGCGTTTCTACCTGGATTGCGGACGGTGCCCCTGACGTTATAGCCCCTTTCCAGAAGTAGCTTCACCAGCCAGGAAGCAATGAAACCCCCGGCTCCGGTGACGCAGACCGTCTTTCCGTCACCACTCCGACCGTCCACCACCATCTCTGACCGACGACGAAGGACAGAAAATCAAGAGGAAGAAGGGGCAGTCAGATTATGAACCGCCGGAGGGGAGGCGCCGCCAGTGGAGGCCAAACGTTACCTTCGCGCTTCTAAAGAAAGACACCGCGATGGTCGCACACAGCGGGAGAAGAGATGGGGAGCACTTATAACGGCCATTGGTTAACTACGATTAAGGAAGGAAAAGGGTACAATGGTGTAACCGTGGTTAATAATCTGACCCAGGTTAGCCCTTAATAGGAACGCTGCATTAGCCTTTTCTTTTTTTTTTTCTCTTGACGAGAAGCAGACCTCAGCTTTTGACCGGAGGGACCAATTTTGCGCGTGGTGACGTGGGGTGGTGACGTGGGGCGTGAGGTCTGTGCGGATGCTTTTGGGTCCGGAAAGGACCGGGCCAGCAGTAACTCCCATTTCCACTGCCCGACCCGATCCGCTTTCAAATCCCCAAAAGAAAAAAAAAATTGTTATCATATTTAAAAAAAATAAAATAATTGCATATACTCGATTTCATATATTTCAAATTGATATTATACCTACTCGAACCGAATTAACCGATTCAAAACAATTCGGGTCGAGTCATTTTAGAACACCCATTGGTTCCAAAACTCCACCGTGCGGGTGAGCTACTAATTAAACCCCTTATGAGTCCCCAGAACCTAGATGACAAGTTGGCACCTCGTGGGGGTTGATGATGATGGTAGAATTTAAGTTTTTAAATTTTGATTAGGGCTAAAATATCATTTTTTAAAATTTTTATATAAAACAACTGTAATTTTTAAAATTTTACATATATATTTTTTTAATTTAAGGTGGGCCAGGGCCCATGCAGGCCTACCTTGGCTCCGTCCCTGGCACCTCATATTCTATCTCTGTACATTGGTTTTTAATCTTTATGAGAAAGAGTTGAGTGTGTACATGCTCCGTGCATACAACACATGCTATATGCCAAAAGAAAAAAGTAAGAAGTTTGGATGTTTTAGAAAAAAATAAATGTTCATTTTAGTCTTTTTCACTTTTTTTTTTTATTTTCATTTTTATCCTTATAGAAAGATTTTTCTATTAATCAGATATTTTTGTCATTAACTGGGGCATGAAGGTTTTGTGCACCAGCAGGACTTACATAATCTGCTTCAGGTTTTTATTGTCTAGAAAAAATCCATGTCTCTATTTTCATAAGAAAATGGATTGCATCTTATATGCCAAATTTGACGAACATTATTTGGACTGTTGATTTTAAGGAAACCCAACTATGGATATTAAGTTGGAAAAAATGGCAATCCAATTATATTTTCAGGATCAGACTAAAGTATCTCTCAATCGAGGAAACAAATGAGTTTTCTCAACTGAAATTTCTTTCATCCTTTAGTTTCTTGAAAAATACAACTCGGTTCCAATTTTTCAATTTAATTTCCACCTTTTGATTTTCTTAAAATCAATAGTTGGAACAATTGTCATCAGGTCTAACATTTTAAGGTCTGTTATATATATATATATATATAACAATTCATTTCTACCATGTAAGATTAAAAAACGTGTCCTTAAAAAAAGTCACTAGGTTGACATTGGCTTTGGTTTATGGTGACTTTTGCAACAATTCATGGTCCTTAGATCTTGAATTTTAAGTGTCCAATGCACTGCAGCATTGAACTTTCCATATGGACCTCGACTTATGGAATGTTCAATAGGTCTAAGCGAGGGGCACGGGTAAACTCCAATTAAATGGTTAACCGAAAATGATTAATTTCTTTAAGAATCCATTACCCTATATTTCCTAAAGTCTCTCTATAAGTTCTTAAAAAACATATAATTTTATATTAATAAGCCTTAATCATACTAAAAAAAATGAAAATAAAAAATTTAAAGTAAAATTACCAGTAGCTAACAAGGATTCCCGCCACCGTATGAATCAGGAAAGAATATCGTCTGTGAAGTTTTGGGAAGAACAGTAGGCCAGCAATGTGATACTATTTTTTCTCGATCTGCCATTACAGGTGGGAAAGAATTCAAAACTTCTTGTCAGCTACAAAAAAAATGCAAGCTCCACTCCAGCACTCTATGAGTCCTGATCAACTCTCATATATAAGAAAATTGAATGGTACTAACTCAGGTTTTTAAGAGTCATCTAGGGATTAGGGATTCTGAAAAGAAAAGTGTTATGTAAAATTTGATTATGAAAATGCCTCATCACATTTTTTTCATTGCTTTTCTACGAAAAAGATTTGGGATGATGTTCTTCTTCATCCCTCTGGCATCTACCAGTTTATATATGTATATAAATTGAAATCAAGCGGCGGTTGTGGGATGATGTCAATGACGTCCATCATCCAGTATATATATATATATAATCTAAACACGCTCACGGTTGTATAGTACAAAGAAGTTATTTATTTCATTTAAGTAACATTTTAGTGTGTAATTCAGGCGGTTATATGAGAGGTAAAGCAAGCTGAGAATCCTTCTGTTGTCCCTTGAAAAGATGAGCTTATACAAATATGGAGGAAAAGAGAAAAGAGAAGACGAAGCATGCATGGTGGCATGTGGGGGCAGGGGCAGGTGCATGCAGCCACAAAGATTTGGAGCAAAATTGCGTGGGTTGAATAATGGTTCCCTTTCATGTTACCTACTCTTCGCTACCAAATAGTTCGTCAACCTTTACTGCACCCACCATCGTTGGAAACCAATGTGTGCTTCCCCCAGATTTTTATTCGGACGGGCGCAGTCGGGGAGGCAGATTTTCGTGGAAGCTTCACGAATCTAGATTAACTTCTTTTTCAAAGAAGTACAGACACACTCAAACGTATTTCTTCTCCCTTTTCCTTCCAAGAAAGAAACGGACGCGAATCTGAGGAGCCACTACATATCAAGCAGTGGCTTCAACTTTGGTGGCAGCCGTTCTCCTCCACTTATATTTGCTTTCAACTTTTCTGCATCAGGAAACTGTCGCTAGTTTCAAAAAGTCAATAAAGAAAAATGAATGTTTTAAAATCCAGTGACTCGGGATTCTGACTCGGTTGTGTTTTCCACTAGTGACTTGGCAGGTGAATTAGGTGACTCGGATCAAATTATATTAACATTTTTTAGAAAAAAACAATATATAATAACTTGTCTTTTAAACATATAAAGTTTTGTAAAATGGCTTACTTTTACTTCTATGGTTCAAAAAAAAGTCAAACTAACATAAAGAGAAGTCGTGACTAAGTGCTCTGACCAGCGAAGACTTGGGATTTGCTAACGTGTGGTAGGAAACAACAACCGCGACTCAAAAGAGAAGAAGAAAGAAAACAAAAACTGAAGGATGAAAATTAGCCGCTGTGGGGCACCGGCCAAGGCAACCAACCATTAACTCTAAATCGTGAAGTGCTGGGCATATGTAAGTCGCCTCACATGTCTTCCCGAAGCCCGTGAGCAGTTAGGGCCAGTGAAAGATTATCAGAGAAAAGCAGGTAATCTAAATCTTAGATTTTATTTAATAAAATCTTTATTTGAAAGTGGTTTACAAGTTGATTTCGAGTGGAACCCCTTTAACAGTTACAAGATGAGACGAAGGGATAAGGCTCATGCCACTATCCAACACTACGTTCATTCCAGATGAATTGCTGTGATTGAGGAAAGACATTTATTGTGTAAAACACAAAGCTAGCACGTCGAATGGAAAGCCACTAAGAAAAACTCAATCAATTTCGTTATTATTGCTCGACTTTAACAAACTTAACCTATATCTTTAACAAAGTAACAAATAGAGCCTCTATTATCCTTACCTGTATCAACTCTCAACAAAATAAAATATGGAAGCATGAACTAAAACGACTCCCCCTACTCGGTTGACCCGGTCGGGGGCGAGTCACGCGAGTTGGCTCGGCGAGGTTTTCAAAATTGGCTAGAAATGGTGAGACAAAAAGTAAAAGGGAAAGGAAAGATGCTGTATGGGAAAGGGTTCCAAAGTCCTGCACAGCGTCCTTAGTGGAGCTTCGCATCTGTCCAATTCTTTACTGTGTGAGTGCGTGATCTGTCTCTGGGCTACTCCCCACCAAACGGATCACACCAGAGCTTTGATTTTGTGGCCACGCAATCACGCCACCAAACACGCACTCAAATTTTCCTGCATGTGATATCAGAAGAGCTAAAAGAATAACTGAAAAAAATTTCTCAGTAGAGCTGCGAAGTTCTAGAACAGATGGCGTGTACAAAATTTCTCTGTTCATGAAGGAACGTGGATGGAGGATCGCCGGTGATTTTCAAAACTATACAACTTTTCGCCCTTCATTCTTTAACTTTTTCTTTTGGTAGTGGCCTAAAGTGTTTGGTGTACTTCGAGATTGGTCTTCCTGCATATGCAACAAGAAAATAATAAACAAACAGAGAAAAAGAAATCCATATCTTTTCCCCTTTGTAGGTTTGATTGTAGACACTTTGTGCTCATCCACATTAAGCAATGGGGTCGTCAGTTTATGTGTCATTCCTATTAACTTATAAACTTCCAACCCTAGGGGTGCCGATATTGTGAAAGCAATGACATATGTTCCTCTAATTAATTAAAGTGGCTGGCGTCCGCTCCACATTTTACATCCATTTGTAAGCCGGAATTTTTGAAACATAACACTCGTTGCTAAGGAGTTACATAAATGCAGTTCAAGCAGAAATTCAAGGTTTTTGTTTCTAAAAAACAGTTGCTATAGAGTACTTTTAGTAACAATTTATAATGCTTTCATCAATAGAGTTTTAATTTTTAACCATATAGCAACATCTGACATCCGACAGATGAATTCCCCGGTTTTCCTTCAAACTTATAACACCCCGTTCTTGATGATCATGAGTTACCAATTAAATGGTAATCAGATAGTTGAGTGGAGGTGATTGTCGGTATCTTAGATCCTCCTTTCCTCTGAAGGATCTCCATGTTCTTCAATTTAGACCTTCAAAGGAGGTTATTGGTCTTCTTCATAGACCCATCCCACTCAACTCATTTGATGAGTGGTAGATACAGCCAGTATTCCATCCCCTGTGGAATATGGGATTGATTGTATAGTGTTGTTTTTTCTTTTTACATGTTCTCCATTAGTTTATTTTTAGTAATAAAGGTCAGGGCGACCTCTCTCCCAGGAGTGATTGTTTCGGAATGGCAGGACTTGGTCTCAGTGTGGGTCATATAAGATTTAAGTCAAGGTGGGTTTAGGTCCAGGCTGGAACCCTGAGCTCGCTTTGAAGAGAAGGATAGTGACCTATGACACATGGACTTTTCAAAAAAGGTACCCACCCGTGTCGACATGATGCTGGTGCTAATACGGGTGCGGCTTCGACACGCACCCAACCACATTTTTTCTAATGCAAGTTCAAAATATTTTCTATTCTTTTCTTTTTCTTCTCTGTTCCTTTTTTATGTATAGTAATAAAAGTAAAAAAAAAATGATAGATTAAGTTAAGAAACAAACTAAAATTATGTATATTATCAATACATATATTTATATATATATATATATATATATATATATATATATAATATATTATATATATACACCCTCACACCCAAATTTTTTTGGGATATGCCGCACCGGCATCCGCACCCGCACTCATGTAAAATAGGTAGTGACTGTATCCAACCACTTAAATGCTGCATTCTTTGGAGTTGTGATTCACCTTCTTTTTCCTTAAAGACATTCTTGGAAGTAGTTGGGTGGTGGTTGTGGCTTGTCAAGCAACTGGTAATCTGCCTATTTCAATCTTGACTCTTGTAGGAAAATAGAAGTGGACACCACGTAGAATACCTAATCGCCTTCGTTTTTCTTATGCTAAAAACAACTAAATGTGTTGAGGTCAATTGAATTGGAATGCTTGTCTCGAATCAATTAGACAATGAAGTCCTGTTTCTTTAGATCATATCGTGGGCAAAATGGCTCAAACCATTAAACATATGATGAGATCTCAGGATGAGTCACAGCCAGAATGTGCTTTGCATTTCGATATACATGATATTTTCTCTCCTATTTGTTTAGAAACACTTACATTTAGGGGACCCATTAAAGAGCCTCAACATTTTGATTTTCCTGATAAATCAAGTCTTTATATAGAACCCGTTCTTATCAATAGTTTCACATAGTTATAGTGAAAATTAAAAAGCAATTAAGTTGAATCAAATATCGGTACTCGTTCTATTGTCCATTCCTTTCTCAATTAAAGTGAATACTATTGCAAACAAAAAAGAAACGTTCCATAGGATAAGTTCTAATGTCTTTCAATATGTCATTAATTTGAATTGAAGTCCTTTTCTGCCAACTAAGTTTCAGCAGATAAAGAGCAACTCATGAGAAAAATCTGAGAACCATTCATACGTTACAGACAAAGTATATAGAGGAAATCTCTCTCTCTCTCAGTCTATCCCTCAATATATATATATATATATATATATATATATATATATATATATATATATATATATATATATATATATATATATAGAACTGGAAACGTACACTTCATGTTCTTTTTGAAATCCAGATATATCTTAAAAAATTGGTACTTGAACATGCATATTTCATCATACGTACTAGTGGATGTCAACATTAGGTAAGCGAAGTACAAGAAAAATATAATATTTGCATGTCATTTGGTAGAGCCAAAAGGAGAAAAAAAACCCAAAAAAAATATCGAAACCATTTAGGCTCCCACATTGGTGTCTGGTTGGCTATATTCTAATCTTTGTTGTTCAAATGCGGGATTTTACATTTTGAAGTTGCAAGAAGAAAAAAACATTAAAAATGTCAGCATTAAATTAACTTGTGTACGTATAAGATTGAAAAAGAGAGTGGTGGGTTAGGAAAAAAATTAGAAAGCATATACAAAAGAGACTGAATCTTACTGGTGGTGTTAACTATTTGCAGTGCGTTAAGGAGGTGCTTGATTGCCCCTAATCTAAAAATTCTCAGGATTTGAGAACCGTGAATTTAAGATCAAAGTTTTCCTCCTCTGGTTTTAAATCAAAAAATTTCTGAAAAATGTTAAATAAGGATTTTAATTGTGGATCATGGATTTTACTATGGATCTTCACCACATCAGTAAAGGCATGCCACATTATTTCATATCAGAGCTGTAAATTTTAAATCAGACGTAATCAAATGCCCCCTAAGGGGTTGTTGGCAGTGCAAACACTCCGTAGGTGTTCAATGAATCTGCCCCATGCTTTGGAAACAAAGATTCATGGAATACTTAGAGAGTGTTTATTCTACCAAATGACCCCTAAGGTTGTCGACCTGAACAAGAAAAGAATTGCATATACTTATGATTCATATTTTGCTAGAGACTGATCGCCATTGAACCATACAAGGAGAACACATGAAAGGAAGAACATTTCTTTAACACTGATATTTTGGTTCATCGGCAATCTCATTCCAGACGCACTAATCCCTAGCTACGTCATTCGGATTGACAAATTTGTCCCATTTCTTATGATATTCCCATAAGGATGATGGATGAAGTGATCAAATAGATTCATTAATTAAATTATGTTTAGGTGCTAGTATTCTGAAAGAGACTTTCAAATCCCTTTAGACGTTTTAATTGTCCTTGGAGCAGACTGACGTTTGAAGATTTTTATATACAAGTACATCTAAGGTGATTAGGCTGAAAATATAATGAATACAAGGAATCAATCAACATAAAATTGCTGTTTGCAATGCATGATTTTTGTGAAGAAACGAGAACCCACTCAACTTATAATGATCTTTATCACGAGCTCCAGGATATGACCATTGATTACTCTCCGATGAATTTTAGAGACATATTAGGAAAAGTAAAATAATTAAAGAAATAAATAAGCTTACATAATGAAAAGGTCAAATAAGTGTCTAGCTTAAGTTAGAAAATCATAGACTCCAGAAATGAGCTATATTAGGACATTAATATCAAATACATACATATATATATGTATAAAAGGACTAGGAGTATTGTTGGATTATTCATGTTTGCCATTGAGACCAACTTAATGCATTAGTTAGGAAACGAATCACACATGGATGACAACATTTATCTGACTTGCGTTTAGATGTTCCTGTACTTTGAGTAGTAATTTATTTCTTTGTAACCACATCAGAGCATGAACATGATCACTATATATCTAGAATTGTAATTGTATGAACTATCCTTCTAAGGTATAATTTCTGCTCGCTTATTCAAGAAAGAATCCAAACATATGGGGTGCCCTTTGCAATAGCCTTTGTTAGATTATTACGAAGATCATTACCTTGGTTTGCATCATATCTCCTGAATAGGATGCATTCATTCGAGGATTGATTGATTAAAAGGTTTTCAAACGACACATTGAAGGTGAAATTGGGATTAACGACTTGGCAAGCATAAATAAATTAAAGCTTCTATAATCTATCCCATGTTGAATGTCCGTATATATCCAATGGGATTTGGGAGTAATTTGAGGAGCAAGCATCTCATGAAAGATGGTATGCGGATTGCAAATCCAAAAGCCAACATTCGTGGCTTTGGAAGAACATGGGAAATACCAGAACAAGGTCAAGAATCGAGCGGAATGAAATGGTCACGATCGATGCTGATCTAATGGTCCCTTTCCTTTCGGTTAATGATGATAATATTATTAAAGTAATGTCAGATAATCAATAGTAGACACATGTGTATGATTGTGCATGCAATGTGAATTAGATTATGTATAACCAAGATGATTGAATATCTTAGTTGTGATTTTACTTTTTACGGCACACCATGCCGGTGGTTTAATGTAGTGAAAAAATTATGATTTATAATGCCTAGATATTCTTCTGTATGGGTTCAAAGACTTGAGTTTTGTTTTGGTTAGATAATCCTATTCATATCTTGGAAAACGAATATGATTTCATTTCCTGTTCCATGGGTTTGGATGATGAAGATACATCCATATAATGTGCCGCTGATTTTTCGCGCCTGATAATGCAAATCATTCCCAGGACCGGGAAATACTAAAAGCAAACTTGAATATTTTACAAGAAAAAGTAACGTTATGAGATAAGAAATAATAGAAACATTATCTATGAAAGACAATGGTTACCAGGAGACCGTAAGATGTCGTAGAGTTTAACGGGAAGTTCATTCCTTCCAGAATTTCATCAATATAAAAATATTATTTTGTGCTTCGATTTGTTTTTCTAACACCTATTATTAAGACTGGCATATATATTATCATATCGTACTCTCTCTCTCTTTCTTAGCCTTTAGCGCGCACCTCTCCTGCTGCACACGCACGCCAGTAAGTTTTTTTTTTTTTTAAAAGGTGGGAGAAGGGTATTTAGGTGATTTAAAAATGTCCTTTTTAATATTTTAATTTTCAGTATCTTCTTTGTCATTTTAACCAAAGACATTTTCGTCATTATGCATTCTGAGAGGGTGCCTAATAGCTTCTTCGAGTCTTAACAACCTAATTGTCTGTTGTTACATTGTATGTAATGTTTCTTTAGCGGCATCCGATAAAATTAGGGTATATATATATATATATATATATAATTTTTCCAAATAACAACTGGTCTGAGCCATTAGAGGCTGTCTATTTTATGATTTTTTAATTAATTTTCCCCACTTTTTCTCCCCCAACGTTGCCAGATTTTTTCAAGTCCCTCCATCCCCATCCTTGTTCGTCCACCATCAAGGGCCGCCATTGCTGCCTTCCTCACCCCTCAAAAAGATGGGTGGAATAGTCCACCAATGTCCGCCGCCACCGCTTAGCGCCACCTGCCAAGAACTGGCAGGCCCGCCGGCAGCATCCCTGGTAGGGCATAGTGGGAGGGTGGGAGGTCAAAATCAGGAAGAAAGCAAAATAATAATAACATAAAACAATATCTGAGCCATTCGATCTAAGATCAATTATCATTTTGATAAATAAATGTCAGAGTCATGATTCAGTTAATGTATATATTTATTGATTGTAAGCAAGATAACTGTTGACCAAGTGGAGAACAACATGCTCACCTCCCCTTTTGCCTATATATATATAAGGAACGGATCAAATCTTATGAGGAGGAGTTTGGGAATCCATGATGTAATCTTAATTGATTGATTTGGGTTGACCCAAGAACTAATTTTGACAGCAGTCGGCGTGACCTACGCTCCGTTCAAAGATTACCATGTGCGCAATTAAAGATTTAGAATTGCTAGATCCGAATCTGAAGAGAGTTAGTTGACCGTGACCAGATCGACTTTGATTTTGATTTGGTCTTCGTCGAACTTTAACTCGACCTGATATTTGGCGTCAGCTCAGATCCATTCCAGGAGCATCACCTCCAAATTAGTCGTGAAGCAAAAAATAATAAGAATGAAGCTTGGGAATACACATAATTCGGCCATAATAGACTATTGACCGTGTGAACGGAAATCCTCAAGGGAATATGTTGATCTTCGTTCAAAGTTGCCTGAAAGTGACTGATCCCATTAATTTTCAAACCGTGTTGAAGATGAAGATGAATTGCAATAAAAAGAAATAAAGAGGTCGTTTGGCAGCAGAAACATTTTGATTCATCTTATTTATTAGTTTAGGTAGAAATGGTTGAATTGAACAGTTGACAAGAGCATCGGCAAAACCTGAATTTGAAAATAGCAAAAAATTGGCATCTCATTGGTTCTAGAAGACGTGAAAGCACATGAGTAGACTTGGAAAGCTTACCAACTCAAGCCTTTTTCACACTCCATTTTAGATGTCCTTGGAACCAAAGGACATGAGGAGGAGCCAGATTAAAAAAAATTCTTCTTCTTAAGTTCTTGGCAAAGCATTAATCCCATCAATTCGATACTTAAATTTGAAGGATGAAATTGATCTGTTACCGAAACTGGGAGGACGACGACGATTCAGTAGCATAGCTACATATAGGCTGGAGTGGGCTGTCGGCAGTTGCCCACGCCAGCAACAAAATTTTTATTCATTTTTACATAGACTTTTTACAATTATTTACTCATTTATATATGTTTTGCCCTTACAAAAATGAGAATTTCTATAACAGTGCCCATAGTAAAAAATTTCTACCTCCGCCATTTGCAACCATTCCACCACATCCAAATCCGCTTATGGTTTTGATATAAGAACTTCTGATATCGAAAGCCAAACCTGAAATGACATACGCATTCCTTCCTCCTTTTTCATGACCGTAGAATATCCATTTAATATATTTTGAATTAAATATTCAGGTAAATAGGAATCTGAATACGATTTCATATGCCATTTTTCCACACGTCACTCAATCAGTTTCGTCTAAACCAGGTTTTTTGGTGATCAAAATTTGGTTATACAAAAAAAAAATTAATGTAGGCTTTAGTCCTCAATCAAAGGACGGTTAAGTGAAAGAAAATTTTGAGTGCGTGACAGTAATATTATTTGTTTAGATAAATGACAATGTATGTGAACTACCGCTTTAAAAAAATATATATATTTGTAAAAAATTAACTAATTTTAACCTTGCTTAGCGATCGTATAATTGAAAACGTGTATGAGAGAGAGAAAAATAAAAAGAAGAGAGACACAACGCTTGCAACAGTTAAAGAGAAGTAGCGCCCATAAAAATTGAACATGAGATTTAGGAGACATGACAAAGAGATACCAACTTGCCCGAGGTAGCATAATTAAAGACACAGTAATTTTTTTATTAAGAAGCACTAGTAAAAACATTTTAAAACACTTTGTATTGACATACAAATGAAAAAAAAAAAAAATGCTCAAATGATGTCAATAAAAAAATAAGCATTTTTTTTTAGGTTAATATGGCGATTGCCCACACAATGACCACACCTGCCTCCGCCTCTGCCCCAGTTGATGATATCAAGTAAGCTAATCTGGTACGAGTACTAATTTGGACATACCAACGACCAAATTTGAATTTGATTTTGATTTGGTATAAACATCTATTTATATCCCTATCTAGAAGTAGGATTTGGATTAACCGCCAAGGTTGATCTAGTCATCCTTCATCACGTCCATAATGATCAAACTTTCAAAGGTGGGCGCAATGCCTGAGCCAATGAGTTCCATGTCTTACGACCACTAGAAACTAAAAAATAATAATAACAATGATATATAATTGGGATTATGTACATCATTCCGAGCATTAGACTATGACCGTGTGAACGGAATCGTGAAGGAGACGCCATATAAAATATGATTGACTTGAGGAATTAAATTAATCCTGGTTCAAAGTTGCCGGGCAGTGATCATTTGAACTGATCGATTTTGGAGCCGCGTCGATGAAGATTGACTTGGAATGAGAGAAATGAAGAGTACTACTGTTTTTCCTCTCATCACTAAGATCGGTGCGGGACACTCTATGTTATTAGGTTGTCAAGTCAAATTTTTTATCAATAGTTATTAGGGATTGTTTGGCAGCACAAACACTCTAGCATCCTTCGTTATGTAAATCTGCAGTCAAAATTACGGCAGGTTTATTAATGTTGTATAATTTTGGTATATTCTTTGAGATAGGGTCATAAGACACTCACAAAGTATCATTGCCGCCAAACAAACTCTTAGAAGACATCTAGTAATAATAGAACACTGTGCCCATGAATCTACCTTAGTCTCTGTGGGTGATTGATGAGGTAGTAACTGTTTAACATGGTTACTAACCCAATGTTTCATGAATCTATTTTAAAGATTAGAGCAGATTGAGGAAAAATTAAAATACACAAATCTGTTGACAATTTTAAGTCAGATTCATGAAATGCTATGTCTGTGTTTTTGCTGCCAAATGCCCTTTAATGTTGTTCACTGCTTAATCTGGAGTTTAGCTTGCAAAAAATACATGCATCTAATTGGTTCAAATTGACAACCAAGAGTTCCCGTTCCACTCCATCTTACTATGTTGAAGAACTCCTCTTGCACTCTTTAAAGTGCACAAAAGATGCCCATAAAGTGCACATGATTCAGGAATTTGAAAAGAACTCTATGATGTAAATTAATCCCAATAAGAGCCGCATTGAAATCATGTTTCAGATTTCAATGAGGAGTCTCTAGCTGTCTCTTGTTGATTCACAAATTTGGAATTCCTTCTTCACTCTGGTGAGCTGTTAGAATCACACTATATTCTTTTGGTGCTTAAGGTGGGGAAAATACATGGTGTCATGGAAGACAAGGATACTTTATTATGTGGAAGACTTGTTTTGTTTTGAACAAACATGCTTTAACTAATATTCCTTTCTAGTTTCTACTGGGGAATGGTTCTGAAGATCCCCGGAAACACAGTGAAAACCGTAGAGAGGATTTGTAATCGGTTCTTGTGGAACACCTATTCAAGAGCTTCTTGGATCCTCTACATGGAGTGCGAAAACAGCATCTTAACTCTAGACAGTCTGAAAAGAATGGGATTCCATAAGGCTTCTATGTGTACCACTCTCATGTAGAAAGTCTCATTCAGTTACTCTTCCGCTGTCGGAGTCCCTCAAGGCATATGAAACTATGTCACCAACAGGTTGGGTGTAGCATAGGGACAGAGTTGGGAATTTTTTTTATTACAGAAACCAAACTATAGTTTCAAAAATTTTAGCTGAAATATATTTTTTCAATTTTTTGATATAGATAAACCTAAATTTTTTAAAATCTACATGTTCCTTTAAAAAAAAAAAAAATCTGAGAGAGAGAATTGAGTGACCCGTGCCAGCCCCCAGCCTCCACCCCTCGTGTAAAGAGGTGTGATAGCTGGGTTTGAAAGGGTAGAAGGGGACGAAGAACAAAGAGAAAGAAAGATGTGTAACGTATATGCGGGTAATTGCCTATATAAACTCACAAAAAGTGTTTATTTTTATATTGATACTTCCGAGTAATTTTTTTTATTTACATATTGGTACCCCTTATTAAAGTTGAAAGAAAACTTTGAAAGTGTGCCATCAATATTATTTGCTTAGACAAATGGCAACGCGAACTATTATTTTAGAAAAATATTTACAAAAAATAACTAATTCAACCATGCTGAGTGATTATGTTGGTCAAAATGAGAGAGAGAGAGAGAGAGAGAGGGAGAGAAAGAGAGATTTCTTTGAATCATGAGGTCTATTTTCTACTTTACCAGATAAGCTTCATGAGACACCAGCATACACTAGTAGAGTCAGAAATTTTGGCAGGAGGAGCAGTAATTCAAAAACTTCATTAATGTCTTTAGAGATACTTAATCAAACATATAGCAATGTTGAGTCTTCGATTGACAGAATGAAAGCTTTGTTGTACATTAGTCTGTAATTCTTTGACTCCCGGGGCTCGACCCTCTATTAACATATTGGCAAATCCAATATGAATTATGACTTGGATCAAATCGATTCTTTTTTTAATATCTATACGTGCAATTCATTCAAAACCTGAGGATATTCTCATATGTGTTTGTACATAATTCTTGATACAATCCCATGCTTTTTCATCTTTCTGGAGACCTTTGGAATAATTTTTTTCAAGCCCTTAATGTGAAAATAAACATATTTAGCAGAGTTGGTATGAGCGGAGCCAGACATACTTGGCGGAGAGATACTCACCATACATTTCAAGGGCATTTTATATATAAACATGTAAAAATTTAGAATCCACAGATAAGTAAGACAATTGCCCACACAGCTGTCTCCGCCCCTGGGTCCGCCAATGCCGACATAGATTATTTAGAATCTGAGACCCAGCAGAAAAAGAAGAATATGGAAATCAAGGAACAAGGATGATACCAAAGTTCATGCATAAAAGCTGGACCACAACGCTAACGACTCAGCGATGGTACATAATATTGTCGTTATCCTTCAAAAAGGGCTTAACAATAGCAAAGCCTGATTCAAAGAAGATTCAAAAATGACAAACTAGATTCTAATTGATCACATGGACTTCCTCTTCCGTCTGTACGTGCTGTGCTTTAAAGGAGGCTGTATGCCGAATTGTCACAATCAAACTAGGAATTCAGCGGTTGGAATGAAGAAACTCAAGTCAAGAAAGGAACATGTAGCGTGTAGACCGTGGCTTGTGACCATCTCACGCGCTCAAAATTAATGTGGGGAGGCAATAGAACTCATGATGACGTACTCCTAATTACAGTATCAAAATCGGCATTTTCTGCCAATCTTTTTGAATGAGTTATATAATACGAATCAAAGATTTGGTTTGTTTTTTTCCTTTCTCCAAAAAGTTTTGAACAATAGAGATGTGATCATGATATGGAAGTGTAGGCAAGACTTCACAAGGGCCAAAGTAGTTTTGGTGTTGAAAAGCTTTTGAGTTACAGAAATCATAGTTATTGAACAATTAAGTAGATTTCAAGAGATGGTATTCATGACAGTTCCTAGATCTCTAGCTAGGGATGTGGTGCACCGGGCAAGCCAAGCTCATGCTCGGCCAGTTGGAGATTGGCTCAACTAGTCGAGCCAAGCTCAAGCTCGTGTCACTTGATTCATATATTTTTTCTTTAAATAAGAATGAAAACCACAAAACGGGGTTAAAATTCATCAAATTTGTCGACATACCCTTGAAAATTAACAAATAGAGAAGATGTGATCTGAGTCGAATTTAAACAACTCACATCATATCTTCTCGGTTTGTTTAAGCTCATGTCATTTGATTCATATATTTTTTCTTTAAATGAAAATGAAAACCACAAAAAAGGGTTAAAATTCATCAAACTTACCTACATACCCTTGGAGATTAACAAACAGAGAAGATATAATCTGAGTCGAATTTAAACTAAACAGAGAAGATATGATTAGAGTTGAATTTAAACAACTTAGATCATATCTTCTTGGTTTGTTTAAGCTCTTGTCACTTGATTCATATATATTTTTCTTTAAATAAAAATGAAAACCACAAAAAAGTGTTAAAATTCATTAAATTTACTGACATACCCTTAAAAGATTAACAAACAGAGAAGACATGGTCTGAGTTGAATTTAAACTAAACAGAGAAGATACGATCTGAGTCGAATTTAAACAACTCACATTATATCTTCCTGGTTTGTTTAAGCTCGTGTCATTTGATTCATATATTTTTTCTTTAAATAAAAATAAAAACCACAAAAAAGGGTTAAAATTCATCAAACTTACCAACATACCCTTGCAGATTAACAAACAGAGAAGATATGATCTGAGTTGAATTTAAATAACTCAAATCATATCTTCGTGGTTTGTTTAAGCTCTCGTCACTTGATTCATGTATTTTTTTCTTTAAATAAAAATGAAAACCACAAAAAAGGGTTAAAGTTCATTAAATTTACCGACATACCCTTCAAGATTAAATAGAGAAGACATGGTCTGAGTCGAATTTAAACTAAACAGAGAAGATATGATCTGATTCGAATGTAAACAACAACTCAAATCATATCTTCTCTCTTTAGTTTAAATTCGACTCAGATCATATCTTCTGTGCTTGTCAATCTTCAAGGGTATGTTGGTAAATTTGATTATTTTTGGACCTCTTTTTTATAGGTATATAATGTAGACGTAGGGCCTCCTGTAATGTGGACTTTAAATTGGTGCCAATGTGGACTTTTCATGGGCATCATCTTTGATTTTTTTCTCTCTTTTTTGGGGTAAAATTGCACTTCGCTTTGAATTGCTGCAAAATGCGTGCATATATATAACACCAACTACTACTTTTGACTTGTCCTTACTCTACTAGAAATAGACGCAACGAATTGAAAAGGGTACTGTCCTGTCCTTTAATGCTTCATCAAAGAATCACAGAAAAAAAAAAAAGCTAAAGTTGTTCACGTTTCCTTTGGCTAGTGCCAGTTTACATATATATGAAAATTGTGTTTTACAATGTGGAAAGAGAGAGAGATGTTGGAGCTTTGCGAGGAATCAAGATAGCGGACAAACGAAAATGCAGAAATTGAACAAAAACATTCATAGATCCATGTGTTTCATAAGGCGAAAGTAGAACCTGTAGAGGCAACCGCCGACTGAATGTCGACGGCTGTTGGAAGAACGGCTACAGTCCCCATAGAGTCGTTCCCCAGCGGAGGTAGCGGCGGCGGCGGCAGTGAGTTTCTCTCCTCAGCCATAGCAGTCCAGTGATGGAGACAGACAATTCACGTATGGCTAAAGGGACCGATTACCCAGACAGTAAAATCTGAATGTGTCTTACACCATCACAAGACACAAGTATTTATACTTAAGGATCTGAAACGGATATGGACCCGTATCGACGTAGGACTATCCAGATGGGTAAATCCCAACAATCTTCCACTAGTCCAAGTCGATATCAAGGGTAAACAAAATGAATGGATTAGCCTTAAAATTCATTCCAAGATCCCACCTTGTTGTCTTACAAAACTTTTCAATGAACAAATGAGAATACAAAATAAATAGACAACAAACTTAATGAGAACCAACAAACTGTATATGATCACATTCATAAATGTTTGTATAATAGTGTGTTTACATTGAACTACACAAACCCATCCTCTTAACATGTTCAAAAAACATACCAGATGCTGGCGCTTTAGTAAGAGGATCTGCAGCAGTCACAGTCTACTTTTTGCTCCCCCATGAAATGGCACCTCCTGACAGAAGGAAAACAAAACCAGTAGTAGACTTTCTACTATCGGTACATCCTCCAAGATCGGCGTCAGAATAGCCAATCACTTCTAAATGGTCCACCTTGTGATATGTCAACATGTAACCTTTTGTCCCTTGCAAGTACCGCATGACTCTTTTTACGGCCTTCTAATGTGTCATGCCTGGATTAGATTGAAATCTACCAAGCATGCCAACAGCAAAAGAAATTTCAGGCCAAGTGCAAATTTGCGCATACTGAAAGTTGTCAACCGCTGATGCATTTGAAATGTTGATCATTTGTGCCTTTTCAAATTCGTCCTTTGGACAATCACTTAGGCTCAATTTATTACCTTTAGCTATGGGTGCTGAAATATGAGAACAATTATCCATCTCATATCTTTTAAGAACTTTATTGATGTATGCTTGTGAGAGACTTAAAACACATTTAGATCTGTCTCGATGAATCTCAATGCCGAGAACAAATGATGTCTCACCCATGTCCTTCATCTCAAAATGAGATTCGAGAAAATGTTTGATCTCTGTTAGCAATTGAAGATCATTTGAAACAAGTAAAATGTCATCCACATATAAAGTCAAAATTATGAACTTACTCCCACATGTCTTAAGATACACACATCGATCAATGATGTTTTTTGTAAACCCAAAAGTCGTAATGACTTCAAAAAACTTAATGTGCCTATGACGTGAGGCTTCTTTAAGTCCATAAATCGCTTTATTAAGCTTACAAACCAAATGATCTTTACCACTCTCAGAAAACTCTTGAGGTTGATCCATATATACCTCTTCATCCAAATCACCATTCAAGAAAGCCGTTTTCACATCCATCTGATGTAGCTCTAAGTCAAAATGAGCTACAAGTGCAAGGACAATCCTCATTGACTCTTTATCAGAGACAAGTGAATATGTCTCATTATAGTCAATATCCTCCATTTGCCTTTAGAGTCCCTCTTGGTCTTATAGACCCATTTACACTATATGGGTTTTACTCCTTCAAGCAACGACACAAGGCTCCATGTCTGGTTTTTAGCCATAGAGTTAAGCTCTTCTTTCATGGCATTAATCCAGTACCTGTATTGTTTGCTTTTAACAGCTTCAATAAATGTGAAAGGATCATCGTCAACATCTATGAAATCACTAGGCTCTTGCAGGTATACTACATAGTCTGATGATATGGCAGATCTCCTGGCTCTTGTAGATCTACGAACAAAAAATTGATGATTTTCAATTTGTATGTCTACATCATGTTCGTGTTCATCAGTATGATCTACATTTAATTCATCTGGATCTGATGCATTACCTGTATGATTTGCATTCATGTAATCTACATACTTGCATTCTCTTTAGCAGGACTACTTTCAGCATCCTGTATTTCCTTACAAATGAGGTTTTGTAATGCATCTAACCCAAATGAGCCATCTTCTAGGAACTTAACCTTATCTGTTTTCACAATATATGGTGTATGAGATGGACAATAAAACCTATAGTTTTTCGATCTTTCTGGATAACCAATAAAGAAACCACTGGTTGTTCTATGATCAAAGACTTTTATGTAAGGGTTGTACAACTTAGCTTCAGCAGGACATCCCCATATGTGCATACAAGAGAGAGAAGGTTTCATACCTGTCCACAACTCGTAAGGTGTTGTGGGAACAGCTTTAGTAGGAACCCTATTTTGGATATGCACTGCTGTCCTGAGAGCTTCACCCCACAAGGTTAGAGGGAGAGTTGAATAATTCAACATAGCTCGAACTATTTCTTTAAGCGTACGATTTCTTTTTTTAGCCACACCATTTTGATATGCACTGTCTGGCATGGTGTATTGAGGCACAATGACTTCTTCCTTTAGAAATCGTGCTAATGGTCCCTCCCTTTGTCCCATCTCAGTAAACCTACCATAATATTCACCACCTCTAGCTGATCTGACTATTTTGATAACCTCACCGGTTTGTTTCTCTAGTTCTTTCATATAGTCTTTAAAAACTTGACACACATCAGATTTTTCAAAGATTAAGTAGAGATACAAATACCGAGAATAGTCATCTATAAAGGTGACAAAATACTTTTCGTCTGTGTAATAAGGAGGGAAAGGTCCACAAACATCTGTGTGAACAATTCCTAATCTTTCAGTACATTGCTCGGCACCTTCTTTATATATGTTGGTTTGCTTTGCCTTTATGCAATATACACATATGTCGTTATCTGTAAAATCAAGAGATCGTAAGATCCCTTTATTTATGAGTCTCCTTATTCTTTTTTCATATGTATGATTCAAACGGCGGTGCCATAGCATGTATGAATCATCTTTTATGGTACTACGCTTATTGCCACTTATACAATTACTAGAAACCAACGATTCAGGAGATTGGATCTTCACATTCAACTTGTATAAACCATCATACAAAGTAGCAGAACCAATTTCAACAAGATCTTTATAAATGAACATCTTTGAATTCTCAAACTTTAAGCAGAAATCAAATTTGTCCAGTCTTGATACGGAAATTAAGTTTCTACTATATGATGGAACAAAAAAACATCATGAAGATATAAAACAAAGCCAATATTAAGCCTAATCTGGCATTCTCCTACAGCCTTCACATGTGAGCGCATTTTGTTTCCTGAGAAAATGCTCATCTCATGTAGTGTTGGTTCCCTTTTGCTCAGAAAGTCTTGTAAGGAATTGGCAATATGCACAGTAGCACCAGAGTCCATCCACCAGCTATTAATAGGAACATGTAACATATTACTTTCAAGTGAAACAAATGACATGTTACCTTTCTTCTCTAACCAATTCTTGTACTTGATGTAGTCTGACTTCTTATACCCCTTTTTCTTGCAAAAGAAATACTTTATAGGAGCTAAGTTAGTCTGCGCAGTTTGAGAAGCAGTTTGACCTGTTGACTTCTTCTTGACACTTCTTTTTATTAAACTTTTCCTTATGCCAACTTTACCATCCCCAGAGTGAGAAACCATATGTGTGCTTTGCAACTTTTCACCCTTCATTCTTTCCTCCTCTTCAACACACTTATACATCAATTCATTGAATGTCTATTCAGTATTATGTGTGTTGTAACTGATCTTTAAAGGATCATATTGAACTAGTAAAGAGGTCAAAGTAAAAAATACCAAGAATGATTCAAAAATAGTCAACTTCGTGTCATTCAATTGAGAAGCAATGTTCCTCATTTCTAACATATGCTGGCGAATGTTACCCCCTCTTTGATATTTCATAGATATTAACTTTGACATTAGGGTACTGGCTCTGGCTTTATCAGAGCTGACAAACTGAGCCTCAACTGCATCCAAAAACTCTCTCATCGTTCTACAGGGTGGGATAGCACCATGTATGTTCTTAGCGACCCTTGATTGCAAAAGCAACAAGCTTAGTCAGTTAGAACGCTCCTACTTGTCAAAGTACATTGTTTCATTATGTGTACTTTGTGGTGTAAGAGGAGGTCGAAGCCATATCCAGATCCATATACCCCAATGTAAACACAACATTTTTTTTCCATTCAGCATAATTCGAATCATCAAGTAAAGGGATAGAATTTGAGCCATTAAAATAAATAGAACCAGGCATTGCAGACAACAAAAGACATCAATAAGTTGACATGCATTATACGAGACAAACCATATGGAATAGTAAACTAAATAAAAGGCTCTTTATGTCTACTATTTTCAAGACAAATACCAGGGGTCATTAGGATACTACTTTGGTAATATACCTAATACGTACATGTATTCCGTCTTAACTTTATCTAGTAAAACTAGGAAATGTAAATTCAAACTATAGTTAAGCATAACACCTTTGGGTGTAAAATGACAAAACTATGTAAGAATCTATTTTCCTATTTTACTCTACTTATTCTCTTGAACATAACACACTACCTTTGAGTAATTATGTTATTTCAAATGAGAGTAAGTACAACATGAAACACTAATGTGCCTTTAAATCATGCGTCGTCAGTTTGGTGAGGTATGACTTGATTTAACTAATCATAGGCTCTTTACATTAGCGTTATCGTACAAACTTTATGATCATGCAACAAAATTAACTTTCTCAACCCCCTCTGTTACTATGTGATAATGTTTCAGCCCTTCAATCCACCATCACCACAGCACATCATTCCCGGATGAAGCATATTGAACTCGATTTTTATTTTGTTCGAGAAAAGGTGGCTCTTGGATCTTTAGTTACTCAATATATTTCGTCCACTCATCAGCTAGCTGATATGTTCACCAAGCCTCTACCTCACCATCGTTTGACCACTCTTAGCCACAATCTCGGTCTCCGCCAAAATCTACGCACGAGATTGAAGGGGGATGTTAACGTACAAGCTACTGGCAATTGCAGCTATCCGCCGTATAAGGAATGCGTCAATCCAACCAGCAACGAGGATCGTGACAAATCTAGGAAAAAGGCAACTAACCTCGCTGGATCGGACGCAATCAATCAAGGCATCCAGGAGATTGAAGGAAATCAAGAAGATCGTTACAAATCCAGCAAAACAGTAACCACTGAAGAAATCGCTGAAGATCACAAAAGCAAAAATCTAGGCAAGTATTATGGCAACGATGAATCATCCAGAGAAAAGGAAAGCAGTAATGATCCGTNCTAAAAAGAGAGAAAAAATAGAAACAAGAAAATCAAGGAAGGATTGCGAAAATTCTGTAAACGCTCCTTCCTATGATAATGTATAAATCCACGCATAAGGGAACCTCACGAGATCATCTTTTGATGCGTGAGAGATAGTGGACGTAGGAATTTATTCCGAACCACTCTAAAATTTCGAGTTTTGCATATTATTCTTTATATATATCATCCTGGCTTTCATCTCTTATTTTTTGAGTTTTCTATATAGGTGTTAAAAACTCGATTCTAGTAACTAAATGAAATTTCTTGGACATTAGAACAATTATCTATTCAATTTTCTGAAAACTCTATAAATTCAAGCAAAATTTTCTAAAGGAATTGTTAGAAACTGGTCCACTTAGGCAAGAAAAGATTGAATTAATTTCTAGTTGTACTTGCACCTTTTACATGAAGTATGTAAATCATGTGATTCGGGGCGGAACCACGTGGAAAAATTTGCCTATCCAGTCCACCAACATGGCCTTAATTACATATTGGTGGACCACCAATTTTTTGCACATGGGTGCATAAAATGCTCTAAGTGCTCATGCTACACCAATTAATGGCTAACCGCCTACTAGCCACTAGCCTAAGCTGATGATGCTCATGCCACATTCATGTATGACTAGCCGCATATTAGCCACTAGCTTAAGCCGATGATGCTCATGCTACATGAATGGATGACTAGCCGCTACTAGCCACTAGCCCAAGCCGATTATGCTCATGCTACACACTACTGAATGACTAGCCTTTACTCGCCACTAGCCCAAACCGATGATGCTCATATGAATAACTAGCCGCCTACTAACCACTAGTCCGAGACGATACTCTAAGATCTCAATTGAAGCTTTCTTCTATGTCTAAGGTCAACTAAACTTTCTTCTATGTCTAAGGTCAACTAAACAGAAAAGTGATGTTATTTTTTCTAATGAAAAACTTCATCATGTTTCCTATATTTCACACTAGTTTGATAACCATTTGGTAGGACTGCCAGCTTCGAGGCGGTGAGTACAAAACCACCTGTCCAGACCTGAATGAAGGCGGTAGCCTGACAAGGACGGCCTTTATTCTATCTCCACCTGGAGGACATTCCCAGTGTTTCCTTCCTGAAAGCTAGGCAAGTTATTTGTTTAGGCATTCCACGTTGTTTTAAGCATGACGGTGGAATATCATAATCTAAAAAAACCTCTCTCTTCAAAGTAATAGATATCTTTCCATATAATATCTTTGAATTCAAGGATGTCAAAGTCTGAACATATTCCCTTGAGCCTCAATGTTTTGCTTAAGCAAATAATGGTTTGAGAATAGAACCGTTCCATAAGAATATGGAAAAAGTTGCTTTCACTTAATTGTATGCATTATATATACACGCACAAATATATATGTATATATATACACACACCTCGGTTTGCTTCCTTAGCAATTTAAAACATTGTCGCAAATGCTCGCAACTTTCTCTTAAACTAGGGATGTTAATTGTTTGGATATAATCGGATTTCAAATTCAAACTCTAATTCTAATTCAAGAGGTTGGATTAGTTTCACAGAAACTTTGCATTAGATTAGTAATTGAAATATGTGGGTGTGATGCAGACTTTTGCCTAATATGTTACATATCCTATTTCCATGGGTGTCTAAATTTGATCGCATGTAAAGTGCAGGCATGGTTTTGTAGTGTTTTTTTATTAAACCCGAATCGGATTTTGACCACCATTACGCATTTAGTTATATAAAGTTTGTTAATATGGCTGGTTAAATAATTAAACTTCACTACGGAATCTAATGTCGGACCATTTTGGGAACTAATTCTACAACAAAAAACATTACTGCCCACGGCAAATCCCAGGGAGTGCTGAAAAGTTTTGGGTAAGGCTGGGGCCGTAGCTGGAAAGCCTATAGTGGTGATGTTTCTTATCATAAGCTTTTGTTCGTCTAGGTCAGGTGCTGCTGAGTACACCGTCAGATTGTTACTCTAACTAAAAGGTACAAACAATATTGAAATATCAGAGACAATTTATCAATAGCATTTCTATAATCAACATAAAAAAAAATCTAAATTAGCTCCAAAAAGCCATAACAAACACAAAATATGGCAGAAATCAAAATAAAAATTGTGAAAAACAAATCTGCACAATCAGTGTAAATCTTTTAACCAGATCACACAGAAAAACACACAAGAAAGGATAAAAAAATAATCATATTACAGCTGAATCCCAAAAACTGAATTTAGACAAGAAATTTACAATTTCATGACTTCTATTGACATCCTAAGTTATGATGAATGCATCTAGAAACTTTGAAAAAATCTAAACAGTACCATACTAAAGAGAACAATACAATTTTGCAAGGAAAATCATAACAATAAATAATATAATTTAGATACAAGTCTGAAAGGAACATTTTACAAAATCAAAGTACCTCAAGACATCCAATGCCAAATGTACCAATTTTTTTTCTGTTTGAAGATGATTTCCACTTGCTTGCCTAGAAAGAATTTGGGTTCATGCCACAATAATCAACTTTAGAAGGGTGGAAAACATGTTGAGATGTCTTACATCTAACTCTCACAAAAAAAAAAAGCCTTCTTGCATATCCTAAAACACAAAAGTTAACACTACAGAAACCTAGGCATTACTGATGGCCATTGTGCGTCGGTAATGTTTTTATCAATGTTGGTGAAGAGAGTGTCGGTAAAAATCATCACTGAGACAATGGACCGGTGCGTCGGTATAGGAAATCATCTGTGCAGCATAGGTGAAAATTGACTATTACCGACATCCAGTTGCGTCGGTAATAATCAATTATTTTCAACATCTTAAGGGTCATTGGTAAAAACTGTAGTAACAATTGACCTGGATGTCGGTAAAATTTTTTACCGACAAATGTTTGGACGCCGGTATAAGTTTTTACTGACAAATGCCTAGACATCAAGAAAACTTCCGACATCCACCAAACGTCACTATTACTCTTTATCGACGCAAATTTATGTGTCGATGAAAGTATTTTAATTTTTTTTCTCTTATCTGAGTATGACATAATTTTTTCGAAAATCGAAAACACATAAAATATACCTACTTATATTTTCTATCTATCAAACGAAACAATACATGTTCATGAACCAAGCGTATAGGCATAGCAAATGTTCGAACTTATATTACAATACAACTGATTCACTATAGTTCAAAGTTACAAAAATGATTTTAACAAATGTTAACATGAATAGAAAGTGCTCCCATGGTAATTTCATCATTGAGATAGAAATTGTCCAAAGTTTTGCAGTGTTGGCAAGGAACATTAAGAAGCATGTTAGTTCTATCAGAAATGAAGTTTCACAAATATAACTCATGACAACAAATGAAACATTACGTAACCCAAGTTTGTATCACCAAGTTGTTGTGCCATAAACTTAATAAATTCAACATGAAATTGAAGAAACAAAGACTCATAAAAAGAAACTTTATCTTTTGGTAATGCATTTATTTCCCGTAAAGTATGTATTTCGCTTGACTTAGAGGATGAACTGAACTTAGAAGGGTTAACACCAAGCCCCATCATCCATACTCTACCATATCTCTCATGCCCCGTAACCCTGAAGTAGACTTCATTACTTCCCACTGTATCTTGTGTCCCTTGAGGCATCATTCGAAGTTGCTTTTCTAATTGATTCTACAACATATTCATGAAGAATATAATTATTTGAGTATGTTTATATAGAAGAATGTAATTGTTTGGATGACATTAAAACTCACAAGAGTGGTTTCAATGTTGGAGTAGTTTGGATTCTTATTGGTCCTAGTAGCAATGAACAGTTCACCACATGATGGCTGCTCAGAACTTTCTCCAAACTGTATATTAGATCCATGCATCGGTAAAGGTTCAACTTTAACAGTGCAATAGCTTCACACATCTATGAAGGCTGCTTTTAACCAATGTCCTCTGCTAGAGGTTGGTGAAAATTCATACTTAACGACATTTGGCTCTGAACGCCGATAAAACTTGACTTTCACCCGCATCATGTTTCCTACGTGTTGGTAAAACCATCTTTTTTTAGTGTAAGATATATTACAAATATATTTCATGACATTAGAGTGAAAGTAGTATCTTTCAAGAAAGACATAAATGATCAAAATATTTTACTCCTTCTTTCTAAGGGTCATAAGGCTTGAAAAGAAGTAGAATGCCTTCTCTTGCGTTATCAGGAGGAAGAGGTTGTCAATCCTAGTAAAACAAATCTAGTTTCTAGGTCCCAAAACACCACAATAATGTTCTGCTTCAAAAAAGGAAAAACATTAAGAGGTTTGTTTTCCCAAAAGAAATTTCAAAATCATAACATCATCTTGAAAGTAATGCTAGTATATAATTCATTATTGATTAATCATGATAACAAGTGGCTACATGTTACAAGTTTGATGTCTCAATTAGAATATTGTTTTATGGTAATCATTTCACAGCTTTTGTGTACAAACATTGGTAGTTACTTAAATTACCAGCTGTGGTTTCTTAATTAGTTTATGATTATATCAATATCTTGCAAAATCATTTTTATTACAAATAACCTAAAATTTGCATACACATAATCTATTTTTAATCATTTGGAAGAAGATATACAACTAGTTTGAAACAAGAACTCGATAGATTATGGCTACTGAAGAGGGCCTTGGCTAGTAGGAAATTGTTTGTGGATTGAAACTTAATTCTAGCCTCCTATAGGATAAAAAAGTTTGATGTTTGACAAAGTGAATCTTAGAGATAAAATAAAAATGTTCACAGATTGAAGTCAAAATTTGTCGTGAAATCAATACTTGACGTCCATGTTCTTGTAGAAAATTTGAAGTAAATGATGTATAACAATAAGCGAAACAAAGTCATGCAACTTAAAATATAGGGTACGTGGTTTGACTTATTCTTATAGTAATGGAAGAGAACACTAAGAAGATTTTGCTATTATAAAATCATACAAGCACATAAGGGCATGCATTATGAAAAGTAATATATGGAAATGGTCAGCTTCAAGTGTGAACTCTATGTAGATGACCTCTGCCTCCACTTGAATTTACTCTCTCTCTCGATCTACCAAAAGATCCAACACTCTATCAATACTATTAATTCAAATCACTTGGCATTAAGAGATTTCAGGTTCGGACCTCAACTTCACAAAGTTCCCTCTCATGGTCTTGACCCCTTTGGAGAACTTTTTTTGTAAATGAATCACATATATATAAGGCTTCATTGGAATTTGGGAACCATATTTATATAAACAAGTTTTCATCAAGTAACAGCCACCCATGTGGGTATTATTATGGGAAAAAATGGTGTGTATTTACCATTTGCATGTAAATGTTTTTAATTAAATAACATTTCACATAAATAATATGATGACTGCGACGTGAGCATACTTATACCCTCCCAATTCTAGACGAACTATTTAGATGTTTACAACTTATTGAAAAGTTGTAATGGTTCTCAAAATGAACCATATATCAATCATCCACAATGGTTCTTAATAATTTAGCCACACATTAATATTATTTTTCTATATTGGTTACCTTGAACGCTTCGAACTTATCCTTATAGTACATCCAAATAATGCCTAATCTACGTCGTGCTACATCTAATGATCTTTAGTTGGACTTGTCTTGTATCTACAAATTAGATTTATTGAATGAGCAAATGTCATGCCATTGCAAAGTACTATTGCATACATTTACATATGAAAGTATTTTTATTTACTCCATTCAATTTAATTCATGGGACATTGATTTGTGAATTCATAGACTTGAGTTAAGATGTCAAGAGAAATTGGTTATACATTGAGTTTTTATTATCATTCTTGCTTGAATTTGAGATATAATGTTTGTCTAAAAAAATTGATATTTATCGATGTTGATTCATTTATTGAAGGATCATACGTTTTGAGCTAGCTGGTTGATTGTCTATGATTGTCAGATTATATATGCTTTTCTTAATATGGCTGTTAAAAAGACTCACATGGATTAGGAGACTTTCAGATTTATTTTTTTTCCATCGTAGCTGACTGCTACTTGTTAGAAGCATATATAATTTGTTGCTCGATTTACTTTCTCCCTCTTTGACTTTTTTCCTTACGTCAACTTAATATTAACTATATTAATGTACTGTGAAACTAAAGGTAATTAAGATTCAACTTGGTTTTGGCTATTGACAGTGAAAAGGCAACATTTTCAGTAATGAGATGGCTTGCATGAGAACAATTGGAAATACCTTTCAAGTTAATACCTCTTGAATCCAAAGATTATAGAAGTCCCTATTGTCCTTGCCAAAATTATTTTTTCCTTCAAATATTCTGAGAGTGTCATTGGGAGTATACTTTTTTGTTCGAGAACAATGCCACATACTAGGTTCAAAAAGGGGATCAAGCTATATACAACTGACCACGTAAATGGGCTAAGTTTATTTTAATCAACTGCGTCAACTACCAAGCTATTCACATGATTAAATTTAAGGTAGCTTAGTCTTTTTTATTCAGGGTACTCTCATGCACTCTAACATAACCTGAACTGTTTGTCTAATAAAGCTCATAGTTCAGACTAGAAGTTGCTTTTGAAGGTTCAACTTGGGCTGGTGGTCACAACACAAAATCTCTCTCTTTTTCGTCTTTTGCTTTTGTTTCTGCGGATTGCTTTTGTATCTAGGGGACGTCTTGTCCGTAAATTTTGTTATATATTTCCCATTTTATCGGCTCTCTCTTTTAGTTCAAAACTGAGGTAAATGTCGCACCCCACTTTGAGAAGTTTAGTTCCACTTTGCAAGATTATGACAGACTTTTTGAGTTACTTATAAAAGGAATTGTTGAGTGATTGGTTGTCATAGTTCATATCCTTTTCGAAAAGGAAGAAACTTTTAGGGGGCAGGTTGAGCAAATTGAGAGCTTAAACCTAGTATAAGAGTGGTGGGGTTGTTATAATGGTACCAAAGTCGGTTCGATGCTCAAATTTGGGGTCACATACATGCAAATGCATGTGCTTCAAAGGGGTGGATTATCACACTCCACTTTGAGAAATTTAATCTCATATTGAAGATAGTAAGAGATTAAGTGATTTATTTTTTTGATTCCTATCCCTTTTTAGGGAGAAACTGAAGTTGCTAGGGCAGGTTAGAATCTAATAATTGGGAACTCGAGCTTGGTGTGGGAGTCGTCGGGTTGTTACACTAAATTTAAATAAAAGCATTTTTTTAAATCTAATGACATCTTAATATCATAAGGGGAACTATTCACATTGAGTTCAAACCCCAAGGTTATATCAAATTATGTAAACTTTTTACTATATCCAACTATGTAATCACCTAAGCCTAGCCAAAACTTTTATATTTGTCACTCCCTTGTTGGAGTCATTTTCTTCACTTCCATTGGTGGAGTCACACCAATCAAGACTTACCAATGTGTGTATGATTCATGTAACACCCCATGTGTCTGAAACGACGTGACATAATTGATGTGGAAGATTTTGAAAATTTTGTAGAGCTTATATACTCATGTATCCCACTAAGAACTTTCATTTTTGTATTCCCTTTAGAATGAACTTGAAAGCTAGCTGCAAAATAGGCTGATTGAGAGAGAAAGAAAGATGTTTAAAAGAGAGTGATTTGAAAGAGAAAGAGAAAGAGAAAGACATTTCAAAACAAAACAAAAAAAAAATGATATCAAAGAGAGAGAGAGACTTAAAAAATTCCAACGAAAAACTAGATTAATAAAAGAAAAAGAAAGAGAGAAGTGGTTTGAAGCCCATTATACTGAGTAATTGGGTCAATTTTTTGTTAGGTTATGTAAAACACTTGTTGCCCCATTTAATTAATCAAATACTGCCTAAAGACCTACAAGATTTTCCTCACCTGTTGTCACCTCCTTTTATTCCCCTTCATGATCTATAATAGTTGGAGATCATCTTTTTTGATAGCTTCTTGAAATTATCACAAGAACCGAGGCACAGAGCCCAACATAACAATAATCTTCACATTTAGGGCACTGATTTCATATAAGCTTGCATATGATGACTTGGAGAAATTGCAAGTAATCCCCTACTTACCCAAATGCATTTATAGATTAGTTGGAATATGAGCAACACTTCCATGTATAACATGGTGAAGTCTATCCAATGGTAGCAGTTTGTTACTGTTCTATAAATATGCCGCATAGATTAAGGTAGATTCATGACAAACTACTACCATTGTCCATCGACCCCTTATGGTTGAGGGAATTGACTCCTATTAGCATTCATTTGAGAGCTTTCGTCATTGCATCAAAGAGTATATGGAGAACCAACCTATTTAGCTTGAAATATGGTATAGGTGGCCAGATGGGGCCAACTGGAGTTTGTCAACTATGAGAGGGTTCCTCTAGCTGGTTGGGTTTTAATTGTCGGCAAGAGGTTGAGATGGGTTTTCGGGCCCAAACACCTACCCACGTGTTGAACCCTTCAAAAGAGAGTATATGAGAGATATTTTTGTCTTCCAAACAAAAACCTTTTCTCTTCCGTTATTTTTTTTTTTTTTCATAGAGAAGCATTTTCGTCGTTTAGAGCCCCAAACACGTATTCCTATGTTTGGTGCAAATGTATAACCTACTCTGGCTAGCATCAGCCCTTTACATTCGGTTCTATCCTTGAACCAACTAGCACCAAAACCCCTAATCCTAAGGAGGAAAATGAAAGAGCTTTTCCCTTTCTCTTACTTTTCTTCTCTGCTCATCTCTCTCCATGAGAGACTCTCTCTCTCATATGCACATACAGTTTCGTAGAAAAGACCACCAAACAAGGACAAAATAATTACTTTTGCTGAATCAAGTTCTCATAATTCATTCTTTTACATGCATTATTGGTCTTTTGGTTGGTCATTTGATGGACTGCCGCCCTTCTCTAGTATTTGGACCTAGCTGGTATTTTGGAGGTCCACACGCACTTCACTGTCCAACTCTTCACAATCCACCACCTGACCCCATGAGGACCCTTTTTGTCTTCCTGAAAATGTGCTTTTCTCTTTCACCTTCTCATTTTTGCTCTTATTGGGGTTCTCACTCTGTCTTCTCAAGTTTATTTTCTCAATTTGAGCTCCCAAAACCCCACTTTAGTGTTGGGCCCAAGTATTCAACCTCTTCCGCTCTAATCTCTGTCTAGATTCTCTTTATCAATTAGGTGAGTGGAGCTGGCAGCACATTATTTTTTCTTATTTGGCAGATTAACCATTAAGTTAGTACTTCTGATAGACAGGACAGGAACTTGTAGAAATGTACCAGACAAATACATATATATATATATATATATATATATATAATCGGCAACGACTGTGGGATACTTATAATGGTGGGTGAGGCGAACTATGTGCTTTGAAGGTGGTTGGACAAAACCAGTTGACGGTGAGGAGATGAGCCTTGCCGGAAAGATGTTTGGCAGGTGACCAACCTTGGTTACTTCTGGAAATTGGACTGTTTTCGCAAAACACTTTGCGCTTTGCAAGTTTTTTTGTAAATTGGTTCCTAACGTCTGCACGAAGTGCATAAATTAGTGCTTTGGCTGAAAAGATGTGCACCCAATAATTAAGCACATCCGATAAAATTGGAATGATACGGAGAAGATTAGCATGGCCCCTGCACAAGGATGACAAGCGCAGATTAATGGTGTATCGAAAGGGCTATTATAAACCAGTTTCTCAATTGCAAACCATCATTATCTTTCATTCATTGACTTTACTTCCACTTCTAAAAACAAAACAACAAAAACAAACAGTAATTTTGTTTTATTCATCACTGTAGGTCCTCCAATGTTCGTGCCAAATTGCTATTTTTATGCAATGTTTTGAGTATTTTGGCAAAAATGGCTCCCGTTTCATTCATAGAAATATGTAATTGGTGCCTCGCCCACTTAACTGAAACTCTTTTATTTTATGGTTATAGATCAACTATATGCTCAAAGTGTCGTCATTCGGAAACCTAATTAGAAACCAATATACATCACAATTTTTAGTTATATGTAGGTCGTACTTTACAATAGATGTCTTTATTCTTCCCTCTTTCAATTAATAACAAATGATTCTACCTAAAATTTAGGTGGCATTTGGATGACACCTTCCAAAAAACATGTTTTATAAAAATAATGTTCTATTGAAACTTACCACTTTTAATCAGTTTTCGAAACTTGATTTATGTATTCATCCCATAAACAACAATTTTGTGAAAACCTGAGGTAAAATATTTTCTCCCTTTTGAAAGCACCATTTCCTCAAAATTGAATTTTGCACAGACCCAATTTCAACTGTCATCGGAACACATTATAAGGAGTATTTTAGAAGCAAAACAGCATTTTTAACTCCAGAACATCGTTTTAGAGTGATCCAAAAGCATCCTTAACATTTTGAGCATGAGATATTTTTGCCTCAAGGGCTTAGCATAGCTGGTCGGGAGGCCATGTGCATTGGCGAAGCCACATATTGGTTAGAATTTTGAGCATGAAATATTTTTGCCTCAAGGGCTTACAATAGCTGGTCGGGAGGGCATGTGCATTGGCGAAGCCACATATTCGTTAGAATTTTGAGCATGAAATATTTTTGCCTCAAGGGCTTACAATAGCTGGTCGGGAGGGCATGTGCATTGGCGAAGCCACATATTGGTTAGTTGGGCACGCTAGTCCTATAATTTATGTTTATAGTACTTCAAATATTTGCTAATTTTATGTACAGTCATTCCCTTTCAGGAATGAAAATTTTCAAAATAGTGCTCCCTAGCCAAAAAAATTGTCTCTACGACTGGTAATGTGGGTAGGAGTCTGATCGATAGTTTGATTCTTGTTGGGTACTAAATTCCTAGATTGCAAATGGTAGCAAACACATACGACACTCTAGTTGATGGGTGCCAACATATCTAATTCACCCGATAGGATAGTACCCATTTTGGGAACGTCCATTACCAAAGTCCTTGAATGGGTAATTCATCAATCCCTACCCTAAAATTTACTATGTAACGTACTTTATCTACTAGGTTACGGGTGGGCTTTTTACCAGAAGTTTCTATCGTATCAATCTACCCTGTGTGATTCATCACCAAGATTTTGCGATCCGCTGCCGAACGCCAAACCTATTCCAACAGCTCGGACTCGGATCGTGGGGATCGCCGGAATACTTCCTATCAACAGGTATTTGGTATATCAATATGGATTAGATCTCAGATATGTTATTGAATTGCTCATTCAATGAGCATTCTCAAGATTATAAGTTGAAGAGGACTCGAACCTCCACGCTCTTTAGCACGAGATTTTGAGTCTAGCGTGTCTACCATTTCACCGTCAAGACATCTTGAAAGTGAAGCGTATTCCATGAATATTATACATAGATCTACCCAAGTCCGGAAATAGCTTTGAACCTCACTAACAGAAACCAAAAGCAAAGGTGAAGCCACATATATCAACGTTTCCTTATTTTTATATTTAACATTTTCAAATATTTGTTTTCTTATGTGCATAGTGCCCCCTTTTGGATGTAAAGTCAAAAATTTTTTCTCAAAGGCATCGACTTCTTACCTCTCCAAATTTTTTCTGGAAAGCATCGACTTCTCACCTCTCCTTTCCCACCCGAAATCGAAAAAATAATGTAAAACCGTGACTCGGGGAGACGAATAATGGACTGTGGTCACCATTGTCGCATGCAGTCCCCTTCAGGAAGGCAAAGCCGTCATGTCTTGTACTGGAATATCGATCGTCTGGGACGCAAAAGGAAGAAGAGAATGAAGGTGGAGGGACGGTGACGTCGGGCTGGGGCCAAGCGGTCATTCCGTGGCCCCAATAATCGTGGCGCTGTCAAGAAAGGGAAGCCGGAAGGTAGCCCACGGGTTTGGGCCATGTGCGGACGCATCTCAACTCCACGGTGCTCGCTGCTTCCATCTTGGACGATTCTGAGAGAGATAAGACAAGCGCGGGAAGCCTCGATGCCCATAATTTAGACTCGCTTATTCATTAAAATACGTCACACCTACAACACCTTTGATCAACTTCCCCCATCATTGCATATATAGACGGCCCTTTAGAGAGGTAAATAAGTTTGTTTGGTTTTGTTTTTGTTTACTCTACTCTGCAAAGTTGCTTTACATTTAACAATTCTACCAACCATCTTTATATATATATATATATATATATATATATATATATATATATATATATATAGAGAGAGAGAGAGAGAGAGAGAGAGAGAGAAAGAGAGAATATTAGTGGATCGATTAAGTAAAAAACAAAAAGCAACACTAAGAATAATTATTAAAGTGTTTTTGTGTAATATGACCTTATCGATATGGCTTTAAGAGTGATTCAATGGGAAACATGTATTAAGTTGGTTATTTTTTTTATTTTAATAATGTTTTTTAATAATGAAAAAGTGAACAGCAAAATTTTTGATATTTTTTTACAAAGATAAAATGAACTAAAACATGAATTATCCTGAATTAGTATTTATAAGCATGTTAGGATGTTCGCATTTTGTTTATAATATTTTTAAACACAAAATTAAGAGCTTGGGCTTTTATCGCCTATCTAAGTGGTCAGGTACACATCTTAAAAATTGATAATTGATTCGTTATTTTCCAAAAAAGTGAAGCAGTTTTTTTTTCTTTCAAGATCTTCTCTTTTGTATGAAAAAGAGAGAGAGTTGTGTGTGGGAGGAAAGGAAAGAGAGGTGCTTTATGTTATGCCCTAGGGTAGCCAAAAACTCAAGGATTGAAGGGGCACTTGTATGTAATTTGTTATTCCGAAAGAGGCAGAAACAAAAACTTAAGGAAAGAGAGACACTTATACGTAAGCAGTTACTTTAGGAGAGGCCAAAGAGGTAATTTTATGTGTCAAGAAATTATTGTACTTGGCTCCCTGTATAATATAGTAACGTTTATGTTGGAAGACCACGTAAAATAGGTAGACATGTAGGTAATGTTATAAGCTAATAACGTTCAAGTTATTGATTTTGACGTCCTTTTCAAATCAATCAAATTTTGTCACTCAAACACGCTTGATCTTATGTGCAATGTCGGCATGCAGTATGGATAGTGGTGTATGTTGTTCCAGTTTCCTGACTGAATAAAATCAATCATGAACAAGTGTGACTGAATAGTGGGCTTGAGTGTCGAGTAGGGATGTCAATATATATGATTTGAATCGGCTAACAGATCAAACGATTCGAAAAAATCGGATATAAAAACAATTAATATCAGATTAAGAAATCTAATCGGATTCAGATTTAATAAATGGCATCCGATCGGATTCGGATTTAGATATACAAAAATATTCGATCGGATTCGAATACGGATTCATATCGGTTTCATTTTTAGACAAATATCATATATCTAATGCTATTAAATTTTAAAAATTGGCAAAATCCGGTACAAAATTTAGATTCCGATATAAATATAAAAATTAGATTCGATCGGATTCGGATTGTAAAATCACATTTCGGGTTCAAATTCAGATGACTTTTCTTTATTCGAATCTGAATATGTGAATATCTGTAAAAACAGATATGATTAAGGATATATATGATCCATTGACATCCCTAGTGTGGAGGGTAAAGTACACCAAAGTCTTAAACAGTAACTACTTGATGAAAAAATATTTTAAAAAATTGGTTCAAATTAAGAGAAAAATGGAGTATGGAACTGTCAGCTAAAGTGAACAAAAGAAACTTAGATTAGTTTCACTTGCTATCCAATGAATAAACGTTCAAAAGAAATTCTAAAACTCCTTGTTTGTTTTTAACTTTTTATTTATTACTTATTTACTTATTTTTTGTGTTGTCTTTAGTTTCCTTTCTTCCTTGACTTTTAGAATTTTTATTTTTTTTGTAAACTTTTCCAGTTTTTTCCTTTTTTTTCATGATTGTATCTCGGACAAAAACCCTTTTAATAACATGAAAACAATATTTGTGACTATGCAGTTCCACGTACGTTTCAAACTATAAGTTTCACCTTCAACATTTGTCACAATGCAAAGAGATTGACGATCATCCTTCAACCAGCTTATGCTATAATGAACATACGACGAAATATTAGTGGTCAAGAGAAAAGAAATCACAAGAAAACAACAGTGTGAGAATCAGAGGACGGAGATTCACCGGTTCCCTAACCGCTAGAGGGCCACAGTCTTTCTCCGCCCCCGAAACAGAGGCGCTCCCACCGTTTTGCAGTCTCCATGGCACATGAATGCCCATGCAACCGAAGTTAATAATTCTGAACTGAAAGAAATAATATAAGAGAGAGAGAGATGACGGTAATAGCGCAATAATTCTCAACAGCCCCACCAGCCGCTCCTGGTTCACAGCTAAAACCGACGGTCCATATTGAGACTTGGCCAATACAAAATTTGCGAATTCAATGATTGATTCACATCATGCCCATATTTTTTTTTGAAAGATATTTGTGAAATGTGACAACTATCATGGTAACATAAAAAATGTTAAAGAAAAAGTTTAAAGGGCCAAGAATGGAGCAAGGAGGAACCTCAGCAATCGACAGCCACAAAAGCAAGCGGCCTCTGTTTGGAAAATGTGAGTTGTGGGAATCTTGTCGTAAGGTTTGAAAAACATTTTAATATATATGATATGAACGCTGGGACGAGCGATCCCGACGAGATGCTAACAGTTTCTTGCAAGTTGACCAGATTTAGTTTGTTTTTTCAAATAGTTTTTACTGATCGGCTGAGTCGGTTCCTGTAACAATTTAATATACGAGTCATTTGCTTTTACAAGTCCTTCAAAATTCTTTACAAGGGTGTGACACCAAGGGCATTATCCATCCCCTTGACCTATAACGCATGGGAAAAAAATTTAGGAGGTGGAGCCCATGAGAGCAGGGGCGAAGCCAGGGTAGAGTTCGCATGGGCCCTAGCCCTACCAAAAAGAAAAAAATCTAAAAAAATTTACATGAAAATTTTAAAAAAAATTTCACTTGTTTTATATAAAAATTTTGAAAAATGATGTTTCGGCCATAGTCAGAATTTAAAAACTTTAATTCGGCAGTCCGCCTCATGACAAATTTTCTGCTTTGCCCCTGCATGAGAGGTTTCGACTCTCGTTTAGGCGGCTTTCACTCAGCCAAATAGGGCTGAAAAAACTAACAAAATAAATAATTTCCCTGATTAGTCTTTGTTAATGAAATATTTATTGCTGAATAGTAAAATATTGTCGTCAATATGCATATTCTTATCTAAGTTCAGATGTCATCATATATATATATATATAACGGCGGGGCAAGTCCTTTCCTTGAACATAAATTTGTCAGTCCAATTAAGTTAGTGTCATTGGGGCGTATGCTGGTGCGTCATTCTATGCCTCTAATTCCAAATTGAATATTATTAAGCACCGGTGGCTGGTTCATTAAATTGTTTTTCATATTAATGGGAAATTTTTTATTATTTTTTCTAAAGAAATTACGCTTTTTGTCTTTCTGTGACGTTTATTTGAGGGAGGAGATTCTGGAAGCAACAAAACAAAAGGCGAGCACTTTGGAAGCCAAGATGCACCAGCAGTCACCTTCACAACTAAAAAAGATGAATGATAGATGGTTGGGGTAGGCTTTTTCTCCCTTTTTTAAGCGCCAACTTGGAGTTGATAATCCTACCAATTAAACGACGAGCGCTTTAGGCATCTAATTATTCCTGGTTGGTATGAGGTGAATGATAAGTTAATTAAAAAGAATATGGTCGTGGGGCCTACCAAACCGATTCCAAAAAATCCGATATGAAAAAAAAAAAATAATTTCTGATTAAGAAATTGAATCGAATTCGGATTTAATAAATGGCATTTGATCGGATTAAGATATATATAAATATCCGACTGAATTCAAGTACAAATTCGGATTAGACTCATTTTTAAACAAATATCCTTTATCTAGTGCTATTAATTTTGAAAATTACCAAAATTCGATTCATAGTTCGGATTCAGATTGTAAAATCGAATTTCGGGTTCAGATTCATGTACCACTTTTCTTTATTTATATTTGAATATCAATGTTTTAATATCCGAAAAACTGAATATGATTAAGGTATATTCAATCCAAATCTGATCCGTTGACATCCCTATGTGACAGCAATAAAAATTAAATCTACAACCAACTTTTACAAGATCGTGTTAATTTACTTCACTACTTTTTTCAGGCAAATTAATTGTTGCCAAAATCTGTATAAAATCGACCTTTTAAATGGACAACTGGAAATCTCGGTTCTCAATATGAAAATTTAATTTTTTATTATTGCAATAAATGTTGTATGTTATTGGTAAAAGTACCATAAACCGTTATTAAAATCATTATAAATAATTACTGCACCATAAACCATTATTAATGCAAAATATATGGTGTCCTCACGGACTAAGTAAGCGGATCTTAGAAGCATATTTTGATCACCGGTTTACGATGAAGGTCCACTGGCTACAATGTACTCACTTTTTACTTGAAACTCTTCAAGTCCAATACAGTCAGACAAATTGTCACAAATATTGTTTTGGAGTTTTTAATGATCAGATTTTTTTTCAAGTACTTCTCAGCAAAATCTTTTTTTTTAGAAAATCCCCAAGAAAAAATTGGTGAACTTTTAAAAATAAAAAATTATGTATAAGTGAAAAAAAATCAGAAACTAAGAAGAAAACATAAATAAAACTATATAAAAGTGATAAAAATAATGTTTTAGAGAAGATGAAAATGATGAAGAATAGTAGTTTTAATGTAAGTTTGAATCTATGACAATATAAATTTTAAAAAAATAGAAAATGAAAATTTAATAACATGTTGGAAATTTCCCTTTCTTCGTTGTTTTTTTTATTTTTTATGTTAATAACGTGAAATTTTCAAAAATATCACGATTGTAGTCAAATTGACTGTTTTCAAGATTTAATATCAAACCTTTGATTTATGAGTTCTAAATCATATACAAATCCCATTTACACGAAACAAAAATAAACCAACTCATATGGTTAGAATTTCTAAAAGAAACTTCACGGTTAACTAGTAAACTGCAATTTCGATGAAGGTTCAGTTTTTCCTTTTTTCTTTTTTTTTTTTTTATAAGAGTCGGAATTATAGTTTCAAAATTGTAACGGGGCTGAAACATTATTTTTTTTTAATTTTTATATAGCATAAATAAAATTTTCTAAACCAGCTCCACCCCTAGCTCCAATCACACCATTGTGAATAGGAATTTACGAAACCAAGGGTGGAGACAGGGCCCACAAGGGCTCTGACCCCTATAAAAAAAATTGCATGTAAATTTTAGAAAATTTTACTTGTCCTATATAAAATTTTGAAAAATGATATTTCGGTCCTTGTCATAATTTAGAAACTTTAATTCGACCCCCTCATGAAAAATTTCTGACTTTACCCCTGTACAAAACTAAATTAAGTTGGGTGATGTTTCACACAACATGCACGTATGCATGCACGTAGAGGGACCATGCTTGTGCCACTGTAGGAGGGGCGTGACCTGTAGGAGGTTTACTATATTTTCCGTAGGGAGTTTACTAATGGAATAAAGCATCTCACTGACCAGCAAATATAAATCCATGCTTTGATCCATTTGGTCAGATCCGGTTATTCGGTTTGAATAACGTGACATGATTAATGACTAACCTAATGTGGATTTGGTATGCAGTTTCATAACTGAATTTACATCCAAGTCCAACATCTAATGAAGATCTTATAAAGATATGATTACTTGTATTTGGAAAAAATTAGACCTGAATTGAGTTTTCAACATCAAATTGAAGTCCAGTTAGCCTCGGTCCAAATTTTATTGCATGTTTAAAAAGTCTTCATTTCGAATACCTCATTTATTTTAAAAAGGGGCCACCGAGTGCAAGTTGAAACGTGATAGAGATGGTACCCAAAAACACCAAAAAGAGGCACTGTACCCTTTGTAAAACAAGGGATTGTGTAGGGGCTGCCATTGGGTTGTGGATTTCCCTGCTCACTCAAATTATTCTGATTAGCTCAAATAAGGTAAACCTTCCTCCATCTCAGCTCAAAATTTTACGCCCTCCGTGGAAATCTATTTGGCTGTTTTGGGTAATTATCCCCTGCAAATGGCTTTCCTTTGTCTGCTGCTGAGTGTTCTTCTACCCATTGTTTGATGGAAGAAGATTGGGAGCCCTACAATCATCTTAATCTATATGATACATATAAAGCTACTTTTTCAAAGAGAGTACAAATTACAGTTCCCCTTTGTTGGAAAAATAAAATTCCATGTCCAGCTTATAAACAATGGATCCAAAAGGTCTGACTACTAACAACCGACTTACTTACATATTCTATATGATTGCATAAGTATGTCTTTCTCATTGTTTTTCTCTCAACCATTTATGGCTGAGTGACCTAAAAGACTAGAGCCACCAATCATATATATATAAGAGGGATGACTGGTAAGTATCAGACCTTTAGATGCTATATCATCTTGGTTCTCCATTTTTCCAAAATAAATGATTAAGAGAAAAACAAAGGAAAATGATGTTATTTAATACTCGATGTCTTAAATACCATTTCTCAATTTTTTGTTGTTTTTCAATCATCTCTTTTAAAAAGATGGATGGTCAAAATGATTTCTCATAGATCTAACACTTATCTAACACTTGAGGGCCTGGTACCTACTAATCTCTCTCTCTTATATATATAAAAGAAAAGTCAAAAGCACTCATCTACCACTTTGTAGTGTGATTAATGACCACTTTCATGTGCGCAATTTTTTGGAAAAAAATATTAATGAGGAAATAAACTGATTTTCTCATCACAAAGTTTGTCCTGCCAAGGCACTACTTTCTAGCCCTTTTATGTTGAAAGGCTTCAATGCTTGGAATAGATCAAATTATTGAGACCACATGCCTTCTTTCTAAAACGACCTCTGCAAGGTGGGGGACCAATTTTTGCAAGCCAAAAATATTACCATCCAAATTAAAGGTTTCCTAGTCGATGAAGTTCATTATCCTGATGCATACGTTGTGGGATCTATAAACAAAGAATAGACTTTCGTTGTGAAAGCAACCCAGTATCTAGGGCATGCCAAACAGTCCAATCTCTGGATCTGAGTGGGGTCAAACTGAACCCGAATCCAAACAATACATAGCACGACTAAAAATTTTTAACTTTTCAATGTATTTTTTCTTTCAATTAGTTGGGGCGGGTCATGGCCTAGGCCTTGCATAGGGTGATGGGGCAAGGCTGAAAGCTTTACCTTTGAGTCAAGCAATATGATGAAATACTCCTTCTACTTGCTTAAAAAGCAAAGAATTTCAATGGGCAAAAGAAAACCCTTGTATACAATGGTAGACACATGCATGTCCCTCTTATAGACAAACACTAAAGTATTGTAGATGGTAGATCTGACAGAACTACGACAACTATGTTTACAAGTGCTGGTCCTTGAATCTATTTCAAGAACAAGGCAAGTCACATGAAATCACATACCCAATTATGCTCTTAACTTAATTTGGATATGCACAAAACATGCTTTCGTTCAAGTTGGTTTTATTATAAAAGTAAGCTCCTATTTTTTTTTTCCAACAAACTGTCATGTCCTGCATGTTTCAATAAGCACATTTTTACAGCGGAAAAGTGGCTGCTCTAATATTTTGATCTGTGTGTGTGTGTGTGCAAGAGCCATCACGTAGGAGACTGTAACGTCACGTGTGTGTGTGTGTGTGGAGTTTTTTATTCCATTCTTTCTGCTTATTTTTTTTAGTGCTGGATAACCTTTCGTTTGGCAAGTCCTCTTAGCGATGTTGTTATTATTATTTATTATTGTATGATTACATCATCCATTTTAGTTCTTAGAACTCAAATTTTTAAGTTTATTTTCTTTTCTAACTGGTAGAATGTGAACTTTTTTAACTATGAAACCTAGAAATGCACTCCCAAATGCAATTGGTCCGATGTGTAAGACAGAGCTAATGGGAATGAAGGGTTCATCGACCATCTAAGATGAAATTTCATGTGCTACAAACTCTTATCCATATCAACCGCGAAAACCCATTTTAACAATAAATGTGATGAATCTTAAGTCGAACGAGCTAGAAATTAAGGTAGAAGTATTCCATAATTTATGAAAATTCAAAAGGTTTTAGTCGTCGGGGCTTTCAATCATTTATAAAATTTATTTACTCATTCAAATCGGACCAATTTAAGAGTAAATCGATGTCTCCAACGATTTAGGAGTAGATTTCTAACTTGTAATACGTGAAAGATCACATCCATGCAGCTAAAACTTTAACAAGAAAATAACAATAAGAATAATTTACATATTATAATGGCACGGTAACTTTGCAATTGATAGCATCCCACACAAGCACAACCAATAGGGGAAGAAAACTATGGGCCTCAAAAAAGTGAACATGGAGCACTCCAAAATACCGTATGAGCAAATGGTATCTCAAATGAAAACAGGTTGTCCTTGTCCCACTCTCATTGAGAGACAGAGATGCATGATGTGAGGTACTGCGTCACTGCAGCCTTGCTAGGACAGTGCCGCCTAACCTAACGAAAGCACATACCCACTGTGTGGCTACAATGGAACCAGATCTGATATACGAGGGAGGGCCTTTTCTGGGTCTGATTCGACCCGATTCCACAAAATAATTGGATTCTGACCCGATTCACAACATTGACCATCCCAAAAGAGGCAGCACTGTGGTTCTACGGACGCCCTATTAGCTGTCAAACCCTTGTTAGGACCCGAACCGAACGGACATGGATCCGGATTAGGTAGCCATGGGACCCAACCCGATGAGTTTCATCAGTTTCTCTGTTCTATGTGTAGGAAAGAAAGAGAAGCGGTGAAAGATGAGAGGGCGGTGGGGCTTGAATTATTTGGGAGCGGGAAGGAAAGGCAGGTGAGCCTCCACCAGAAAGGTCCTGGCGTTACAGGGGAATAAGTTTCATTAAACTAATGATGTGGTCGCCAAACTCGAACAAGTTTCGTTTGGGCTTGTAGGCGGAGCTAGATTTTTTTTTATTTTTTATTAAGAGAGTTGAATTATTGTTTTAATAATTTAAAAGAGTTGAAATATAATTTTTTAAAAAAATTTATATAGGTTAAATAAATATTTTTTTTTTAAATGCATTCAAAATTAATGTTCTTTTTTCTTTTGGATGAGAAAAAAAGTATGGCCATCTACCAGGAAAAAACACCCAAAGGCTCCCTCATTCTTCTTGCTTTTGGAACTTTGGACAACATTAACACCAAAGAAAGTACCGAAACTAGAAATTTTTCATAAGCCAAGCCCAATTAAAGTTTTTAAATTTTAAATATGATTGAAATATTATTTTTTAAAATTTTTATATAAAAAAAAGTAATTTCTTTTTAAATTTACATATAAATTAAACACTAAAATTAAGGTGGGACAAGGCCCAAAAAGACCCTACCTTGGCTCTTGCCCCGGCCTTTTAAGTTAAGAGTCCTGTTTTATTTACTATTTATGACCTGTGGATCTCTGTTATACTCATCAAGAAAAAGAATGACAAGGACAATGAGTATCCAAACTCGGTTTCTCTTTGAACTTAAATGGCCGACAGATCGGTTCCGGTGGATTTTGGCCAGCTTTTTGGTGAATCCAGAAAAATCAGACTTACTTGAGTAAAAGAAAATCATGTTTGAATCATAAAATTCAAATTAAGGATCTACAAACGTGGAGAACAAAACTCATGAAATCAATGTCGCTAATATTGTTTCTCACGGGAGCGCATCAGCCCATGCATATTCTGTCGGCCCTTTGCCGGTACCATACGAGGCCAATGCAATTTGAACTTTTTTGTTTAAATTGTTTTTAAATTTTAAAAATAAAAAAGAAAAGTCATATGCGTTCGATACATATAATGCGTATTAACGAGCAAACAGATACGGCACGGACACCAACACCTGCAATATCACATAAGAATGACATCAGATATTTAATGAACGGTTCAGCTTCATCCGTGAGGCCGGAACTCCGGGTTGCAGCCACCGCGGCGGATCATGCCAGATCGCCGTCGATGGCCGAATAGCCAAGTCGGTGTTGTATATCAGTTGCATGTCTTCTCGCGTGAGCAACTGCCCACCACCCAAGCAACACAAATTTTATTTATTTTTACATAGGTTTTTTATAATTATTTACTTATTTATATATGTTTTACCTTCTAAAAAATGATCATTTCTATAACAATGCCTCCTAGCAAAAAAAAAATCTGGTTTCTCCACTTTTCATCAACCATTAGTTTGTAGCACGTTTAAGATGCTACGTTGCCTGGCAATTAATCAAGTGAGCGCCAGCTTCGGGGAAGGGGAAGAAGAAGAAGAAGAGATGGCGGCAGGCGAGGATGAGGCAGTAAACGGTGGCTGCTCTGAAGTTGGGGTGAAGGCGACAACAGTGTGAGGAGGAAGGTGGTCAAGCTCTCTTGCCTTTTGCAACCACAAAATAAGATCAGAAAAACAACACCAAAAAGACAAGAGAAGAAAGAGGAGGGAAGCTTCGAGCTCTTATATATTCGATCGTCCATGGCAGCTACCAGAATGGTGGGGCACGCAGGCGTAGTTCGAGCCCCACCGAACACGAATGGAACCACCGTCTGTTGGGCTCCACCGGCCAGCTTTTACCGACTTCAACTTAATTGGATCCTACTTAATCCAATGAGTTCATCATGCTTAAGAGTCTGGATCATGTTGCCATGAGATCTGACACGTAGGGCAAATGTTGTATAAAATTTAAATTTTATTATTACAAAATAATCACTACATTATTGACATTCACAATTGTTTATTAGGTGCACTGTTGGTTTATGGCGACTTTAACAATGATTTATGGTCATTTTAGTGACGAGTTTGTAACTTTTAACATTGATTTTTCCTTGATATTTAGATGTAGTCTGGCAGAACTCTTGTATGATCTTAGTGGAAAATATGTATCCATTCCATATCAGATTAGTAAGTTGGATTTGAATTTCAAATTCAAATTAATAACTTGAATATGTCTAATCAACTGAATGAGTGAAATACTTCTAAGAATATTGCACCATGTCTCGAAATATATGTGGAGGGATGTAAAGCGTCTCCTTTTAACATGGATAAAAAGAACTAGAAGAAGCCTTAATCATGGTGATGGTGGAGCATGTGAATTTTTTCTAGAGAAGTTTCCCACGCGTTTGTTGGGTAGCTTGCCGGGATGGAGAATTTCACTCCAAACTAGAATCATGAAAGGATTATGCTGACAGCCTTTCCCTCATGCACGGTTTGACGATTTTTTTCCCTCTTTCCTTCTTTACTTCCTGCGACATGGCGTCGTGTCTAAGTTGTTGCTCCTCCTGCATCCATCCGAGTTAAAGCCGGATGTTGTTCGGATTTAGCTCAATATGAATAAGATCCGATATTTACACCGAATTCGGGTCGGATCCTTTAATATGAAATCCGATCTTTATTTGGACGTTTCCTTCGTCCCTCATGCATTATCAAGCTGCTCGCTGCCAACTGGATCAGCCAATGAGCGTATCACACGGTGGACACGCTTCACCGCCACCAAAACTGTCATTTTGTACAAAATTAAGGGTACTTAAGTAATTTTGCTAGGGAAAACTTGCTATATAAGGACGCCCGTATTGCAGCCTCAGAGGGTCTTGCAGAGTAGAGAGTGGTGGTGGGTGACATATAGGGAGAGATAGATAGAGAGAGAAGAGAAGAAAAAGAAGGGGTCATCCTCCTTCTCAGGTCTGGTTTTGGGGAATGCAGAGAGATGGGGTTGAACGTGCGCTTCACCCCTGACGCCGCCGGATTCCGGCCCAAGAGGAAGAATCATAGCCGGACGTGTCACCGGAAACACGTTGAGGACGGTTAGTCCACTGGAACCACGGCGGACGTCACGGCCCTTTCACATCCCACGCAGTCATCTCCTTTCTTTCTTTTTCTCTCTCTCTCTCTCTCTCTCTCTCTCTCTCTCTCACTCTCTCTGTATTTTCTCTCTGTTTTCGTATTTCTGGTCTCTTTCTCCGTCGATCGGTTTTTTTAATCGGTGAAATAAGTTGAAGATGGAGAAGAACTGCTCCGGCAAAGAAGGGAAGAAGAGCCCGGCGCTGGACGGGAAGTATGAGCTCGGGCGGCTGCTCGGTCACGGAACGTTCGCGAAGGTTTACCATGCGCGGAACGTGGTGACCGGGAAGAGCGTTGCAATCAAGGTGGTGGGGAAGGAGAAGGTCTTGAAGGTGGGGATGATGGAGCAGATCAAGAGAGAGATCTCCGTGATGAAGATGGTGAAGCACCCCAACATCGTCGAACTCCACGAGGTGATGGCGACGAAGACGAAGATCTACTTCGCCATGGAGTACGTCAAGGGCGGGGAGCTGTTCTCTAAGGTGGCCAAAGGCCGTCTGAAGGAGGACGCTGCCCGCGCCTACTTCCAGCAACTCATTTCCGCCATCGATTTCTGCCATAGCCGTGGCGTCTACCACCGCGACCTGAAGCCGGAGAACCTCCTCCTCGACGAGGACGGCAACCTCAAGGTCACGGATTTCGGCCTCAGCGCCCTTTCGGAACACTTGCAACCCGACGGGCTACTGCACACCACTTGCGGCACGCCGGCGTACGTCGCGCCGGAGGTGCTGGCGAAGCGCGGCTACGACGGCGCCAAGGCCGATCTCTGGTCATGCGGGGTCATCCTCTACGTCCTGTTGGCCGGCTTCCTCCCGTTTCAGGATGACAACATCATGGCCATGTACCGGAAAATCTACAAGGGAGACTTCAAGTGCCCGCCATGGTTCTCCTCGGACGCCCGGCGCCTAATCCTGAAGCTTCTCGACCCTAACCCCAATACCAGAATCACCACGACCAAGCTCATGGAGAACACCTGGTTTAAGAAGCCGGCGGCTCTGCCGCCGATCCCCTCGGCGCGGAAGAAAGCCGACGATTTCGAACAGGAGGACGACGACTGCCGCATGCAATCCCTGAACGCCTTCCATATAATTTCATTGTCTCAGGGGTTCGACCTGTCGCCCCTGTTCGACGAGAAGATGAAGGCTAGAGAAGAGCTGAGGTTCACCGCCAAAGAGTCGGCGAGCAACGTTCTCTCCAAGCTGGAGGAGGTGGCCAAGGAGGTTAAGTTCAGCGTGAAGAAGAACGAGAGGAGGGTCAAGATGCAGGGGCCGGAGAACGGTCGAAGGGAGCAGCTGGCGATATCGGCGGAGGTCTTCGCGGTGACGCCGTCTTTCGTGGTGGTAGAGATGAAGAAGTCCGGCGGCGACACCCTGGATTACAACCGCTTCTGCAGCAACGAGCTGCGGCCCAAACTCAAGGACATCGTGTGGTCGTGGCAAGGGGAGAATCCCACCACTGCGGCTTGAAAGAATTTCAAGGACTGCTCATGCCAACAGACAGACAGAGAGAGAGAGAGAGAGGAGATGGGGGGCGAGTGTTTTCGAGATGTAATTAGTTCTCCAAGTTAAGTGGTACATAGTCCTGCAAGTTGAATTTTACGTTGTGTTTGTGTTTCTGGAATGTTGGTATGGGGCTGTTCATGCCGCGACAGAGAGAGAGAGAGAGAGAGAGAGAGAGAGAGAGAGAGAGAGAGAGAGCCATTTGCTTTTGAGATGTTTAGTGTGCATTGTGTTTGTGTTGCTGGAATGTGGAGATGTTCTGTTTAATCTCTTCTGTTTCTTCTCTTCCTCTCTTCTGCCCTTCTTCTTGTGATCAAAGTGCTTCTAAAGTGCGTAGAAGCTGAACGAAACTGGTTGCCTGCCATCATCTACGACTACCAGTCTCCTTTGTAATGACATTCTTGTTATAATAAGGGAATCGAGTCTGCGCCGGAGCTGTTCTGCTTGTCCATGGTGTCTCCGCCGGCCAGATGGTAGGAATTACTGCCGTTCACGGGATGGCATCCATGTCAGGATTCCTTTGCCTGATTGGCTTTTTGATTGATTGAAAGGGGTGGGAAAATTATTCACCCATCTTGCTGCGTCTGTGTGGCGGTGCTGTGGCTTGGCCTTGAAAAGTGTGCTGAAAAGAAAGGACGGATTAAACACCGTTCTTGGATCCTTCTGCACATGCTGCGAATGGTAACCCTGGGAAAAGGTAGAGTAAAAAACCGTCCGACTTGTTTGGTGGCTTCGAAAACGGAAGAGGCGTTTGAATGAATTGGCATTAATGAATTTAAATTTCGTGCAGGATCTTCGGGTTCAAGTTGCACATGAAGTTTCACCGTCGGAGATATACAATCCAGGTAGGATGGGCCACGTGAGATACAGGCATATATGGCGTTCACAGTGTTGTGTAGTGAAACGGGTTGTTGGCGACGCTTTAGTTATCAGAGAATGTGGCCTTTTTTATATTGGTTTGCTTTGCTCGATAGTTAAAAAAACAGGTCTTCTTTTCTTCAAAAGATCTGATAAGAACGTTTACCCTTCGTTTCCTTTTGTTCTTTTTAAGTTCAAAAACTTAAATTATTAAATTAAATCTGAATATCATTTTTATCGTTTTATTAGTTTACTTTTTGTGTTCTCTTTTTTGGATTTTCAGTTATTTTACCTTTTCTTATTTTTCAGGATTTTTTCTTTTCTAAAAAAATTTCTGAACTTTTCTGGATATTTTATTTTTTGCCAAAAATTAACTGAGATTTAAAATCCATTGAACATAGGCTTCGCTATGAGGTCTATGGTTGCCAAATGGATTCTGCTTGGGGCACCATTATAAGTCGGATCTAAGGTTGCATGAGGTGTTAAGATCGGATCCCCTTTCATCCGATCCATGGTTTTCAACATAGAACATAGATTTTAAATTCTTGGTACTGTAAACTGAGGATCTCTTAGAACACACTTTTTATGCAACATTGGATCTAAGATCGGAGACTATCAAGCATAAATTTTGTTCAAAGTTCAGATTTAGATCCGACTTGCAATCAATTTTTTGCGTGGAACTTCCAATCTCCTTGACTGAATTCTTTTAGAAAATCGCAAAGGAAAAAACAAGTCTTATGTAATCATGAAGGAATGACATTCTAAAAGGGAAAGGCCTCCCCAAAGTTTTATTTGAAGAAGGAACTTCCAAAAAATCTGCAATCTCCTTCATCAAGGAACTTCCTTGCAGGCCTCAAGACTTGCAACATGAAAAAATCGATTGGAAGAGGTTCTCTTCAGTACCATCTTTCATAAATTCCGCAGTGATCTCTAAGCACTTGATATTGCCTTTAGTTTCGTTATCATCCACATCTCTTTTCTGTTTGCAACTTCAATGGTCCACCGCTTCAGCAGTAGATAGAAATACCGACACGGGCAGAAGTTCGTACCAAGAATCTTTAACTTTTGACATGCTTATGGTAGGATTACTGATTTAGGGAATAATAGATCTTCCTCTAACATTCTTTGGCTCAATCTTGGACACAAATTGTTTGAAGTCTCAAAACCACCTACCAATTAAACCATTTGTGTTGCTTGTCAGCCTAATATTTTCCAAGCGACTGCATGAATCTTGGTTTTCTCATTCCAAGGAAAAGCTCCCAACCAACGCCTTAAACTTAAAGAAGGAAAAAAGAAACTTGGATTGTCTAAGCAACATTTCTACTCTCACTTTTATAATTCATGTTTCATTTCCGGTTTATTCTCTCTACGGGTTGTGAACAAAAGGTTCTCAAACTAGCCTCATCTTATCTTTAGGGCTTTGCCTGCGAGCCATTAGGAATGTACAACGAGCTAGCCGAGCTCAGCTTGAGTCATTTATTGCTTGGCTCGAGCTCGATTCGAGCTCAAGTCAGTTAAGTTCATGTCACTTGATATATATATATATATATATATATATATATATATATATATATATATATATATATATATATATATATATATATATATATATATATAATGTAAGCCACAGAAAAAGTCAAAAATTCATAAAAAATTATCAACACGCCTTGGAATATTAACAAACAGGGAAGACACATCTAAGCAGAACCCCCCAGTATATCCAATAATCAATAAGTGCTTTTGCTGTCGTGAAATAAGAAGCCTTGATATCTTAATGCATTTATTTGATTCATTTGAAGCTATTAGAGAGTGATATACTTTTTGAGGAATATGAGTCAAAGCAATAACAAGAATATTTCTAGTGGAATATCTTTCACAATCCTTGAGAAGATTGTTCACTAATAGATCAAGGGATCATTAATTCGACTAACGAATGTTTGGAATCCATATTACGCAAGCTTGAGTTTAAACAAGTCAAGCTCATGTAATTCAAACTCAACTTGTTTGTAACTCAAGTTTTAACTTAAGTTGACTTGTTAACAAATCAGTCAAACTTATATGGGCGAGTTCGAGTTGATCCCAAGTTCGCTCAATGCTTTATACATCCCTATGAAACATCCACTGGAAGGGTGTACAAGTGGATTCACATAAGCTGCCAACTTATGATGCCTAAACCATTTGATTCATGGCGACAAGATAACTTGTTTGTGGGGCCATTTTGAATTCAGTTGTCTTTTGGCAGTTGGATGAATTGGCGTTTGCAAACCTCTTCCAATTTTTCGAGCTTTGCAGTTGCTTCAAAGAGACAGTGGAATCTATGGCAGCTTGATGTAAAGAATGTGTTCTTGAATGGAGATTTAGATGAAAAAGTCTACATGCAGCTTCCTTAAGGTGTTTTAAATTTAGAAGGAAGAGTATGTAAATTGAAGAGAGCTCTATATGGGCTGAAACAAGCCCCAAGAGCTTGGTTTGAAAAGTTCAGTTCAGCAACTAAAGAAATTGGATTTAGTCAAAGTTTGCATGATCCAGCTTGTGATGTGGATCTATCTTTTCTAATGACATATCCCTCAGAGTATAAGATTGAAAAGGAAGAAAGGCAGTCCAGAAAGTAGAAGAGGAAGCTCCTATGTAGCCTTTTGCAACTAATCTTGCATTGTAATATTCAACTGATCCATCTGCCTTTGTGAATACCTACTTACAACCCACAACATTCTTCCTGGAGGAAGTTTCACCAAGTCCCGAGCTTTCATTCTCTCTAGAGCATTCAGTTCCTCAGACATAGCAAGTTGCCATTCCTCTTTAGATGTTGCTTCCTCATAAGACTTG
>JAANDH010000881.1:65443-120222 GCA_011799765.1 Nymphaea thermarum
ATATATATATATATATATATATATATATATATATATATATATATATATATATATATATATATATATATATATATATATATATATATATATATATATATATATATATATATATGATCAAAGCATATAAAAAATATTTATAATACCTTCTAAAACAAGGTATAGTTTTATATCATGTCCTAGCAGAACCTTTTGAAACATGTAAACAACATAAAATAAAAATGTTACTTACCTAAAACAAAAAGCTTTATTTTCTTTTCATTAAAAAAGAGTTACTCCTCTTCAATCTTCATCAGTACACCCTGCATTAAGAACATAAATGAAAAAAACTGCATTATTAGTCGTTCAAGCTAAGAAAAATGAAAATAAAAATTAACATGAAAAAAAATAAAAGTTGATAAGATACTTCAACTATTTCAATTGTGCCCAATGAGCTTTCATTTTATAAAAAAACATCAACAATAACATATAAACCAAACATTTGAGCTATTTCGATCTCAATATATAAAGTTAGACAATCTCCAAAGTACTTATCCTCCATTTTTCCTATAAAATTTTGTCTTTCTATGTTTCATAGTAGAAAATGCATGGCTTATAGTTGTCGTATAGTCATAAAATGTCAGAATGGGTGTATATATATATATATATATATATATATATATATATATATATATATATATATATATATATATATGTTTTTTTTTTCAGTTTGTATCATGCGCCAATTCGTATCTTAATAACAGCAGATTTAACTCACAGAAATTTTCAAGATAAACTTCCCTGCAAGAGTGTACAAATATTCTTCATTAACCAACTTGTATCCATTTTTAGAGTCGAGTGTTGAGTTCAAACGAAGTAATTTTAGAGAATTCTCCTTAAATCTATTATCTATTTTTCTAACTCAAAATCAATAGCTACAATAAAAAATGTCTAATTGATAATGATGTTTCACTATAATGAAACAATATTGACGATGAAGTAATTTTAGAGAATTCTCCTTAAATTTATTATCTATTTTTCTAACTGAAAATCAATAGCTACAATAAAAATGTCTAATTGATAATGATGTTTCACTATAATGAAACAATATTGACGAAGAGAAGGTGGCCTTTTAATAAAAGGTTGAGCGTCCATATTAGGAATGAGAATTTTGTGCTCCCTTCAAAAATGCTTCCATAATATTTAAAAGTGCACCAAAGCCAATCTTTCTTAATTGTTGCAACAACTTTTTTTATAGAGTTCCGGACCAGAGCAAAAAGTGGGGAGAGTATTTACAACAAAAAAAAAAGGGATCAGAGCGATCCTAAGCTTTACAAAATGTCCTCATATGGCCTCCAGTTTGGAGGAGGCCAATGCCAGACTTTGCTGATATTGGCCCTATCCACCTTTTAAGCAAATGAAACACCTTAGGCGCTGGTTCATCTCTAATAAAAACCAGCTTGTTTTGCACTCGACAAATGGAGTCACCCAAAACCTGCTATACGGAATCGTCTCTCAAGCACTTGCAGCAGCGGCTAATGAAACTCCCATTGTTATAAATTATCTTAATGGTGCCATCACGCCGATCGATATCTTGAACTGCTAGTAGGCAGTGCTGGAGGAGGCTTCCTTCATCAGTAGCTCTACTTCCATCAAGCGATGCCAAAAATAAAACGCCCACTACTCTCTCTCACTAGAGCTGACACATCCCTGTTGTCCTTGTTAAGATGCACTACAATGTGGATATTGTAGGCAGTTCCATGCTCCCACCTCCAGTATATAAAATGTCTTGTCCTCGTCTTAGTAGTGCTTATATCCCAAAAGTTTTTTTTACTAAGTGTAAAATAATACAAATTCAAATGAGGTCATCATGTCATATGTTGAATAACCATCAATACATATTTGATATGTTGATCCACCTTTCCCTACATTTTCTATAACTCACGTACGACTGCATTGAACATTTTTATCAAACTAGATATAGAATAAAAATAAGATCCCCATCAAGTATTTTTGGATCATCATGGTCTTTCAATTTAATTAGGTTGTATTCTTGTTTCAAGTTCATCTATAGAAATTGTAGAAGCAATTTCAATTGGGGTTCATGTCATTCATCATTGCATTACTACTTGCACCCAAAACATTAATTACATATACTAACTTTATGAACATATATAGCTTTTCTTGAAGTTTCAACAATTGTAAGTTGTAATCGATGAACACAACAATGAGTATAATATTTTGAAGAACATTCACAAAAAAATAAAACTTAGAACTCATTCCATTCACCTTGCTATTGTTTGCACCTTCATATCTTTGACCCCATATATCTTACATGCAAAAAATATGACAAGACAACAAAGTAGAAATCTCGTTCTTTACAATAATTGTTGCATCATTTACATGCACAACATGTAAAAAAGTTTTTGGGGTTTGACCTTTAATGTTACAAATCTAAGAACAAGTGTTATATGCACTTTATTCAATTTATCTCCATTTTCATCAACAATAGTACAACATTTAGCATCACTAATTTCTTCAATTTTGGCTCTCATTTTACTTTCAAAAATATGTAAAATTAATTTCTGAATTGTTGGTGATGCGTACTTAGCATCTTTTTGGGCAATATCAAAAACACATGAAATTTTCATTATAATTAGGTATATAAATTTAATGAAGTTTCATTGATTTAGTAAACTTGAACTTTCATTATGACATCTAAAGCACAAGGTTAAAATGCAAACTGATGAACTGCATCAACGAATGCCTTCAATATCAACTGATTGTGCCTTCCAATTATTTTATTTATATGTTTGCTTTGAGAATTTAATTCATTATGTGCTTGTATATCCATATTATGTAACAAATTTTGACTTGTTCTCTCATGATAGCGAAATGCATATGCTTTATCATTGCCACCTACCTTCTTTAAGACCTTAAATCCTTTAGTAATAAATGGTGTCACTTGAAGGGTGTTGAAAAATAACATGGTAGACAATATGCAATGTTCTTGGGAGAATATTTCAACCATGAAAATTTTTATAACTATGCAGCTTGAAATTTATGAGGATGGTCTAAAGACCTAACGATCGTATTTATGAAGCTTCTGTTGACATAATCCACGACTGATATAAACTCATCTAACTTCATCTCTCTCATTCACTGATATCTCACATGTAGGACATCATATCCCTACATCACTCACCATACTTTTTGCAGTTTCAATCTTTGATATTTAAAAGGTGGAGAATCAGATTCCAGAATAGCACCAACATGAGCTTTGGAGCACAACAACTATGTTAACACCCCAAAATTTTCCACCTTAGTTGATTGAAGCAATATCAAAATTTTACAAAAAGAATTGTGAAAAAATTGCAATTTCAAAGCTAATTTTGAATCTAAAGAACAATTTAGATTCAAATCATGAATTTGACTCGTGACATGAATCCCAAAACAAGATCACGAGTCCAAAGTAGATTTAAAGTAGGATTTGGAATTCAAATATAATTACAAATGTCATTTGGTATCCAAATCCAATTACAAATGTCATTTCAAATCCATATCCCATTGCAAAAAGTCAAATTTTGATTTAAATCCGAGAATTGGATCTAATTCGATTTGGGTGGTTAGAAGCCCACCCAAAAGGTCACGCACCCTTTTTTTCTAAAAATATCTTCCCTCAATTAAATAAACAAAAAATCATTTTCAAAAGACAATGAATAAGGGTTCATAGGAAAAGAGAGACATTAATCTCTCTCTCCCTCCCTCTCTCTCTCTTAGTTAAAGAAAAACCAAATTCTAAAGAAGCAATAAGTGTTAGAATTAAACTCACATATCCTACTTAATCCAAGTAGGTTTGACCTAGGTGCATCCAAATGTGGCGCCAATTTCAAAAATTCATGGGAATGGTTTATTTTCATTTATTTCAAGGCTGGGAGTGATGTCCAGCTAGGGGCAAAGCCAAGAATCAAATGTACATATTAATGCAAGATGCACGCATGAACCAGTTTTTCCAAAAATAAACCGATGAATCAAGTTCTGAAAAGGGCCCCAAAGCCACATCCCTTTCAAAACTTGAAATCATTTTGAACTTCCCACCACGAGAGAATCCCATGGTGAGAGAGTGATCATGGTGCAACATATATCACGAAAAAAACCTATTAAGGAAGGATGCAATCTCATAAATGTAATCCACCTTTGGATGGCAAAACTAAGGATTAACCAACTTGAGCATTCGTTCATCTCTTTCTATTTAAATTCATTTTATTTCATGCTTTTTCAATTCACTTGATCAAGGGTGGTAGGGGAAATTAGAAATAAGTTTTCAATCTTCATATGTAAAAGAACCCAGCCATGAATCATCATGGTTCATGAGTTATGCGGTCCCTTGATAAAATTTCATTTTGAAGAGTAAGACATGTATATATATATATATATATATATATATATTATATAAATACACATGTAATCTCTTGTGAAAATTCATTTGTTTTAAAAAAAATCAGATTGGAACAGGTTTCCAAACTGATTTTGAAGAAAGGAGATCATTTTAGTGATTTTCATAGTACAAAACTATGAAATCACTTTCATTTCATCTTAAATTTGCTTTTATTTTCAGCAATCCATACGTAAAGTGTATGCAAGTTGCTAAAATCATATCATACTTTGCAAAAATTAGTTTGAGAATGTCAAAGTTTACATATTTGAAACACCAATTTTCAACCGCAAAGTGGCTACGCTTTGAAGAATAAAAAAAATCTAAACCTATTCAATCGGCTTCCCCAAAATACTTTTCAAGGGTTGCTGATCTCATCCATAAACTTTCAGAATTTACATGAGATTAATCCTTCTTCTAAAATACTGTAAAATTTCAACTTTCATTTCTTCAAAAAGGGAACAAACTATCCTATAATCATCCAAAGAAGTTAATGATCTCATCGGTGTGAAATCTGAAATTTGAATAGGTTTGAGGAAAGGAAGTTTTCTAAGCATTATGATCAAAACCCAACATGCATATTTGGCACAAAGAGAAATATATTTCTAAAAGATGCATTCCTCTTGTTGATTTAAACAATCAACTTATAAAAAAAAATCAAGTTAATTTCCAAAGACTTTTCGTTTTTGTCTAAGAAACAAGCTCTCTCTTAGAATCAATGTCTATAATTTTCAGCTATTTAAATCAACAACAAGGTCTAATTTTTTAGCTATTTTGAGACAAAAGTGGATGTCATCTATGTCTCCCATCTATTTTAAAAATTGATTTTGGCATCATTTTTATATTTTTCATCATTTTGATAATTCTGTGTTAAGTCACAAGCTTATGGACTACATCTCTAATTTACATGCTTAATAATATGATAAACACATTTAGAGAAAGTCCTACAATTTAATTAAAATCAATCTTTATATGTAGATTGTATGATGTGTAATGGACTTTGAGAGATTATGAGATAGTGAAGCATGAATGTTCCAAATGTATAAATTTTAAGAGATTATGAGAAAGTAAAGGATGCATGTTTTATATACTTTTCCTTCTCATTTCACATATTTACACTCACTTAAAGCCAATAGCACCACATGTACTTTCTCAAGAAATTAAGTGATCCAAATTTGAGTTGCAAAAAGTGACCAAGTCATATTGCAACAAGAATTTATAAACTTCACTTAACTTTGAAAACACAAGCAATGCATTCATAACATTGGCCAAAATATGTTTAGAAAATGACACATTTTCTAACAATTTGGAACCTATGTTTCGTCAAAAGAATGAACTATCAAGTTTCTAATATCTTAGACCAAATCACACGATTTGGCAAAGGAGAATTCAAAATCAATTTTGCTTACTAAGGTAGCCATTTTCCCAAAAATTGATCATAAGACGATCATAATTTCAAACAAAAAATCATCTTGAGTTCACAACCATGAACTCAAATTTAATCTTCAAAATTTTCAATTAAAACCACTTTCAAGAGTCATGGATTTCTAAACAAATGACAAAACAAAGGTTTTCAAATCAACTTGAAAACCCTCCAATCTTCAATTAACTTTTCAAATCATTTTCCAAGGGATTTATTTTAAAAAACAAGTCATTTATTCAAGACGAACTTTGATTCTTGAATCCAAAACATCAATGTACAAGCATATAGGATTTGCATCAATAACTCATACATGATCTACATGATCCTTAGTCCTTGATCCAATTACCCCTGTTAAAGGCGATAGGAACGGTTGGACCTCGTATCGATGGGTGGATCACTTTCTCTTGAATGTTTTTCTCAAAACCCCAATTTAAAAAGAATTTTTGTTGATTCGCATTCGACGCCCTCGAGGATGGGGTGGGGTACGAACCGATGGCACACCCGGTGGGACTCGTCATCATCTGTCTAAGGATTTATTGGATCATATACAAGTTATTTTTACAATACCAGATATCAACTGCATAAAACTTTTCATAAACATGCATACCGGCGTCATGTAGTAAACATTGAAGAGATTCCATGAACCCATTTTATTTCAATTTATCCTACCCCTCCTCAATTTAGGAGTTGTATGGAATCTATGTGTGCTCTCAAGTTTGCAAATCTATCTCTTAGGAATGTTTGCAATAAAGTCGTCTATTTCACATTTTCTCATAAATTTTGAAAAACGAATCCTTACCTATGTCATATCCTGGTCATCATTTTACCAGACTATTTCTAGGACATTAGTCCAAGATATAGCCTTAGAACTAGACAACTCAATTGGACTGAGAAGCCCCCCCATTAGTACCGAAACAGACAATAGTGCTGATATATCGATGGGTGAACAAGGAGAATTGGAGAGCCCAAATCTAGAAAACACGTGGAGGAATTTATACCAGTACCATAGATTTGGTATATGGGCATATCATGAATTTTGGATAAACCAAGAACAATTTACCCATTTATTCTCCAAAGGTTCCAAGATAAACTTTCAAAACAATGCATATAGGCAAGAATCCTAGGGAATGCATTATCAAATTTTCATTAATTTCTTATTTGATTTATGAGATGTGATGTTTTATCTTGTCTCTCAACCCAATGTCAAAACTCTTCTTGAGTCTCTATTAGGTCAATTTATGTCAATATCTAATACTTTCTCTTGTCCAAATGGACTCAAAAAGCATTTTCACATATGACCACATCCTATTCGGGTCGTGTCAAGGTCGATGTAGACTTTGCATCATCACAAGTGGAGTCTACCTACCTCAATAGTATCTTTCATGGTACCCAACTTTTTGGTGTATGTTTTTAAACCACTTAGAGGATTGTGGTCTCGAAGAAGCAGTCAGTTTTGCCATGCAACCTATCAATGGTAGTCTAACCCATGTAATTACCGAAAGATGGAACCCAAGGACCAATACATTCTGGTTCTCATGGGGTGAAATGAGAATCACCCTAGATGAATTTTCCAGCATTATGGGTTTGCCAGAGCCAAAAGGTGACCCAAGAGGGTCAATTGAAGACCAGTTTATTGTTAATCAAGGTCAAGTCAAAACTCAAGAAGTGATCCGTAAACTTACAGGAAAACAGAGTTGATCCTTTCTAGAAAATGATGGACATCAATACCTCCAACTACAAGAACTTGGTGAAACATATTTCCAATATGTCAACCCTACTTCACTATCTAGGAGTGTCGCAGAAAAATACAAAAACTCTATGGTAACTTGTACCACGGGTCTCATCTTCTTCAACAATGAAGAACACATAATGGATTTTTGCATAGCTCGCCTCTTCAAAACATGGGGGCATGTCAAAGTCCACCACATATCTATTGCAATGGCAGCCTTGACATTCCTTTATCGAGGGCTGACCAAATTTTCAATTGGAACGCAGATTCGATAAAAGGATGTGTCTTCACATTACAAGCATGGTTTTGCAAACACATGGGACTACGATCATGCTATTTTTAGAACACCGACGCCCAGTTATCTAGTATGGAACACTACAATAGGAAGATGGATGAAGTAGATGACTCTGCCATCATTTGGGACTTCTTTGATCGAGAAGTCATCAAGTTAAGATATACCTACAACCCAGTAAGAGGAAGTCTTTTATTGACACCATTTTTCATAGTTGAATTCCATCCATAGCGTTGCCTCAGACAATTCTCACTGCATCAAAGGACAACATATCCAATTGAGTTAGAAGGAGCCATCGTAGAGTGTGAACTGGATACCAAAGAGTAGTTCAAAATATACACCTATGCCCAACAACGTTGGGAATCATTTGCTCACTTGTACTTTATATTTGGTCCATGAATGGGTCCTGAATATGTAAAATGGTGGGATGAAGTCTGTCCATCTATCCTCTTATCCTAGGCCATCATGTTTAGTTCATTATGGTTAACCAAGCCAAATTTTGTAGGTTTTGTCAAGGTGTGTTGAACATGTCAAGGCATGTCAATCTCATTGTCCTTTCAACATGCAATCAAAATTTGCCATTTTGTCATTTGTACAAATTGTTTCTCATCAATTCAAATCCTAAATTTTTTAATTTTTCTTCTTCAAAGAGAATGTCTGCTTTATGGTCGAGACTAGAAGCCAACAAAGAAGGAAGATCGAAATGAAACTAGAACAAACCCTTTTAGGAGACAAGGGAGATGAATCCTCCTCCGAAACACCTCCCAAGACGAAAGCCAATGATCCAAAACATGAAGAATACAAGAAATTCTACATATACATGATTATGTTCAATAAGAAAGGGAAGAAAACGAAGAAATCTTCATCAAGCAGTTTTGATTCTTCTGAAGATGCTACCACATAATCAAATAGTGAGGAAGAACCAAAGACTCCCAAGAAAAAGAAGATAGTGAAATCTTGAAAAGCAAAAATTCAGGAAGTTGAAAAGAAGTTGAACACAGAACTCAAAGGCAAGAATAAAAAGATTTTCACCTACGAAGATTTCTATGAAAGTTTTGAGAATGACAAGCACATAAAAAACTTGCCTAAGAAATTTATCAAATTTGATGGCCATGGAGACCCAAAGGCACATTTAGCCATATTCTTTGTGGAATGCTATAAATTTCATCACAATTATAGAGCTCTCTTTCGGTGCTTCCCAAAGAGCTTGGAAGGAATTGCAGCATAGTGGTATAGGGAGCACATCAATCCAGTTGAATTGAAAAATTTGGACAAACTAATCAACCTTTTCATTGAAAGGTTAATCCAGGATGTCGAAACTACACCAACGATCACTACACCATGTTATTTGAAACAAAGGCCAGGTGAAAAGATGAGAGACTTTATTCAAAGATGGAGGTCTTCTTACAGCAAAATGAGAGACTCAATCTTCCATCAAAAAGAAAAGAGTAGAATATCCCAAGAATAAAATGATAGTATACAAAGCTAGCAGTAATAGTAGTGGCACTAAAAACAAACATCCTGGATGGGGATACGACAGAAAATTCACCTCATTACAACAGAGTTACGAAGAAGTCATGCACATGCCGATTGAAAGAGACACTATGTTCCTCCCAAAAGTTTCCAAACCTCCACCAATGATGGGGAAAAACAAAGAACAGTTCTGCAAATCTCATCGTGCTCCAGGACATGATACAGAAGATTATCTTGTGCTCAAAAATATTGTGCAAGATACAGTCGACAAATAAATCATCAAAGAGGTTAGTGGAAAACCAGACATCCTTAAAAACCCTTTTCCTAGACATGGGAAAGAAATAGTTGCGATGGTCAGGTTTTCAACAAATCATCAAGTTGTGGTAGCAAACAAAAGGGATAAAGCATCCCTGAATTTCTTTGGGTTACTTTCCAAACATGACAACGGATCCCTCAATGCACAAACCGGGCTGGGCAAACAAGACGGTCAGACAACGATCGATCAAAAGCCACAAATATGGGATCTTGAACATTTGTAATCCATTTTCAAAGAATTAGACCCCTTACCTCAAGTCAAGAAGGAAGGATTTAGCCCTAACCAGAGAGTGAATGAGTTTTTGGACTATACGAAAATGGTATGACCACATTTTTTGAAAAAGATCTACCAAATGGAAGTTTATCACATAATGATGCCTTGCACATAGTGGTAGAAATAATGGATACCAGAGTCTCCCATGTTTTTATCGATAGAGGAGCAATCCTGAACATTTGTCCACAGCAGACAGCTTGTACATTAGGCATAAAGCAAGCCGACTATACCCTGTCATCAATTTTCATTCATGGATATGACAAAATGAGACAACCTTGCATAGGATGTATATGTCTGGATCTAAATATCTCCGAGACATATCATCGGGTTTTATTTATTGTGGTGGATATAGAACCCTCATTCAATTTGTTGTTTGGCAGGCCATGGATCCATGCTACCAATGTGGTTCCTTCCACTCTACATTAGTGCATCAAGCGAACTCACAACATGAATACTATAACAATTTACGTAGAGGACAGACAGAATTGTCTTGTGCATCCAATAATTCTGGTACCAACATATAAAAACAAAGTACCTAGTATTCATGTCTGCAAAGAAGAAGAAATATCTTAAGGTCTTAGAAAATTGGCCATTCAGAAGCCAAAGAAACAAATGTGGGTGAAAAAGGGTACCAAGCCTGAAACAAGTTACAAAAGTCATCCATTATTCTAAAATTTCTGCCAGAATGAGAAAGGATTGGATTTACTCATATGCCATAGCTACCAGCCATTCACTGGCCTTGGCAAATATGAAAATAGAATCTTGGAACCAATTACCTTCATAAGACAATGAGACACTCAAGCCTTGGGATGTCAAAGTTATGAAAATGTGGATACCGAGGAAGGCTGGCCTTCTTCAAGAGCAACACCATAGGCAGATGTTCACCATCAATCTGAATCAACAAATCTGCTATCATTTTGTCATCCAATCATCATTTTGTCATTTTTTTGTCATTGTACTCTAGTAGACCAAGTGTATTTATTTTGTAATAACTTTAAATATGCAATGACATATGCAATTTACTTCCATATAAAATGTCTCAAATTCCATCTAACCTCTTTATAATCTTTAAAATGGCACCTGAGGATCAAACATCAAAATCCTTCAAGGAGGTAAATCCAGAACTCATTGAGGTAGAATGTCCAGAGTTCATCCAAATAAAAAGATAAGATCAACTGTCACCTTTAATTAATGACTCGATTGAGGAAATTATAATTGGCACGAAAGAGAAACCAAAGATTTTGCAAATTGGAACAAGTCTCTCAGCAGAAGAAAGAGAAAAGTTGATAGACTTCCTCAAAGATCATCAAGAAACCTTTGCACGGACTTATGAAGACATACCAGGACTTGATACAAATTTATTTGAACATCGATTGCCATTGAAACCAGAACGCAAGCCAATTAAACAAAAGCTAAGGAAACTAGACCCTCATCTTGAGGGGCAAGTTAAGGAAGGCCTAGAAGACCTACTAAGGGCAGGGTTCATCCGAACAATTGACTATCCTGAATGGTTAGAAAATATAGTGGTAGCCCCAAAGAAAAACGGTAAAATTCGACTCTGCATCGATTTCAAAGATTTGAATAAATCTACACCAAAGGGCGACTATCCACTTCCAAACATTGACTTGTTGTTAGATAGTACCACAGACCATGCTATGTTCTCCTTTATGGATGGATATGATGGCTATAACTAAATTAAGCTAGGTGCTCAAGATCAAGCCAAAACATCATTTACAACCCCATGGGGCGCCTTTTGCTATATTGTAATGTCGTTTGGTCTAAAAAACACTGGGGCAACATATCAAAGGGCCATGACAGCTATTTTCCACAATCAAATGCATCAAATCATGGATGCATATGTGGATGACCTGTTAATTAAGTCAAAAACAAGGGAAAATCACATCAGCGTTCTTTCTCAAGTTCTTGATAGACTCTTGCAATATTAGTTTAGGTTGAATCCACAGAAGTGTATATTCGGTGTGGAATTTGGTAAGCTTTTGAGATTTATGGTCAGCAAAAAGAGAATCAAGATGAATCCCTCCAAAGCAAAGGCAATCATAAGGATGTCACCACCAACAAATCTAAAGGAATTACGCAGCCTACAAGGCAGAATTTTTACTGTGGAAAGGAGTCAAGTTTGAATGGGGACATGAATGTTAGACCTCATTCGAAAAGATCAAGAAATATCTTCTTTGCCCGCCAATTTTAAAACCCCCAATTCTAGGAAAACCTCAACTTCTTTACATCACAGTTAACAATTCAACCTATGGTAGATTTTTGGTTCAATATAAAGAAGGATGTCGAATAGAACATGTCATTTGTTACATCGACAAGACATTTGTGCAGTACGAAAAGAATTACTAGCACATGAAAAAAACTTGTTTATCCTTGATATGGATGTGTCAAAAATTAAGGCACTACCTATTGTCATGCAAAGTTAAAATTTTATCCAAATTCAATCCACTCAAATATATCCTTGAGTAGCCATTTCTGAATGGAAGGATAGCAAAGTGGCAGGTTTTGCTGATGCAATATGATCTAGAATATGTGTCACAGAAATCAATCAATGGTCAAGTCTTTACAGATCAATTGGCAGATTTTCCTCTGTCTGAAGAAATTAGAACAACCGATGATTTTCCAGATGAGCAAATCCTAACAACCGAACCAGAGCCAATGAGGGAGATGCATTTCGATGGATCTAAAAAAGCGCTGGGACATGCATTGGGATACTTTTCATTACACCAGAAAAAGAATCCTTACTCCCTCAAATTTTGAATTTCTCCTGCACTTATAATATGGCATAATACGAGGCCTTAATACAAGACTCAAAATGCTTTTCAAATTTAAAGTGTAAAGAATTCGTATTTTTGAGGATTCTCTCTTAGTTGTCAGTCAAGTCAATGGAGATTGGCAAGTTAAAGATTAGAAATTGATCTCATATCAAGAGTTAGCAACTTCCCTCTTAAGACAATTTGAGGAGTATCAACTCTTGCATGTCAAAAAGGAATTTAACCCGATTGCAGACGGTTTGGCCAGTTTAGGCTCTACCATTACCTTTAAACCTGAAGAATCTATCAGATTTTTTAATGTCAGAAGACTCAAACAACCATCTTTTGTCATACCAGAATAGGTGTTTCAAGCAGAAAGCAGAGAAACACCATGGTATCAAAACGTCATCAAGTAGAAAGCAGAGAAACACCATGGTATCAACACATCATCGATTTTCTCCAGACAAGAACACTTCCGCTTGAAATGTCTTGAAAAGAGCAAAGAGCTCTAAGACACATGTCTTCAAGATATTTCATTTTAGCTGACATCCTATATAGAAGAGGATTCAACACAGAATATGCTAGATGTCTCGATAGAAATGAGACACTAGAAGTCATTCAAGAAGCCTATAATGGACTTTACGAGGGACATGGTACTATTGACCCACAATATAGAGAGACTGTCACTAATTTGTCAAAAAGTGCATTAAATGTCAGTTGCACGCACCAGCAATTTATGCTCCAACAACATACCTTCATTCGGTTAGCTCACCCTAGGTGTTCTTTGTGTGGGCCTTTGACGTGGTCAGTCCAATCAATCCGCCTAATGGACACATGTATTTTCTTGCTGCTATAGATAATTTCACCAAATGAGTCGAAACAGTCACCTTAAAAACAGTCGAAGGGCGACATGTGGTATCCTTCATTCACGAAAACCTTTTGTGTAGATTTACCATCCCGCACGATATCGTTTCTAACAACGACACTCATTTTAAAAATGAGAAAGTGTGGATCTTTGTTATAAATACAAGATACAACATCACTTTTCTGCCCCATATTACCCTCAAGGTCATTTCAGGCAAAAGCAACCAACAAGATTTTTCATTTGTGTCTTAGAAAGGATTGTTGAAACAGACCGAGATTGGCACGAGACAATACACAATGCACTTTAAGCATTTCGAACCACAATTCGAATGTCCACCAATGCTACACCAGCAAAATTAGTATATGAAACAAAAATTGTCCTTCCATTACATGTCCAAAAATCAGCAATGAAATTTGTTGCGCTCGTTGAACTCCCAATTAGCAAGTATCAAAAAAAGAGACTTGCTCAATTAGACCTCTTAGATGAGAAAAGGCTACAACCAGCAGAGCATGCTGAAGTTTATCACTAGAGAGTTGCTCGACATTATGCCAAATTGGTCATTGAAAGAAAATTCCAGATAAATGACCTTGTACTAAGATCTGCAGTTTCACTCAGAAGTATATGACCTTGTACTAAGATCTACGATTCCACTCAGGAGTAGACCTAACGGAAAATGGACACCAAACTGGGAAGGACCATATGTCATCAAAGAGGTTCTACCACACAATTCTTATCGGTTGATTGACACTAATGGGGTCGAAATCCTTGTTCCAATTAATGCTTTACACCTCAAGAAATTCTATACTTGAATTTGCAATTCAAAATTTTCAAAACAATTGTGCTTTGATAAGCACATTCTTATCAATTTGCAAACCAACTAAGGGGCACAACATCCTTTAGAAAAAGTTTCAAAAATGCATCAAAATTTTCAAACTCAGCCCAAGTCTTGAGGACAACAGCAAGGGCATTGGCTTAAACGATGCAAGAAATTTCAATGAAATTGAGGGATTAATGTATAGAAATTAATGTTGGTCTATACTGAGCATTCCCTCTCAAATGAGGATGGCTCAGCATTATTTGAAAAATAGATTTTTCAAACAATTTGAAAAAATGTGGTGTGTGAATCTTTGCTATTAAGCAAAGTCTTCAAGTTGCTTAACAGCAAAGAGGGGCATATGTTAACACCCCAAATTTTTTCACCCTAGTTGATTGCAGCAATATCAAAATTTTACAATTAGAACTGTGAAAAATTACTATTTCAAAGTCAATTTCCAATCCAAGAACAATTTAGATTCAAATCATGAATTTGATTCGTGTGACAAATCTCAAATCAAGATTACAAGTCTAAACTAGATCCAAATTAAGATTTGGAATCCAAATCCAATTACAAATGTCATTTGGAATCCATATCTGATTGCAAAAGTCAAATTTTGATTTAAATCTGAGAATTGGATCTAATTGGCTCTAGAAGACCATGTGGGACTCACGTGTGGGCCCCACCTAGCTTGTGTGGTCAGAAGCCCACCCAAGAGGTTACGCACCTCCCTTTTCTAAAAATATCTTTCCTCAATTAAATAAAAAAAAATCATTTTCAAGATGAAATGAATTAAGGGTTCATAGGAAAAGAGAGACATTAATTTCTCTCTCTCTCCCTTAGCTAAAGAAAAACCAAACTCTAAAGAAACAATAGTGTTAGAACTAAACTCACCTAACCTACTTAATCCAAGTAGTTTTGACCTGGGTGCACCCAAATGTGGCACCAATTTCATATAGGCTCGGTCATTATGAGCTCAGGTCAGTCTAAAGGGTAGATTGGTCCCATGACCAAATTAGTGGACATAAATAGACTTTGACCAGATCAAATCCACTTTGACTAAACTCAATTAAAGTACAATTTAACTCAGTTAAGAGCTTTCTTAACTCAAATTCATTGAATTACCTCATGCAAAGTCAAACTACTTGCAAATGAGCTTTGACTTTTGTCAATTGGTCAAATTTGACCAATCTGAATTTTGAGATTACGAAACCTAATTTAGGATTTTATGAAATGAAAATATACATTTGGATTTGTCAAATGCATAAATAAATCAAATATCAAATTCAAATTCAATATTTCAAACTAAAGTTTGATTCAATTGAAATCCATCTTCAATCAAGTTATGAATGAAAATACCCTTTTCAAAGCAAATTTGATAAGATTAAAATATACAAATGATGCCAAAATCAATTTTGGAGACATGGATGACCTCCACTTTTGTCTCAAAATAACTAAAAAAATCAGATCTTGTGTTGATTTAAATAGCTGAAAATTGTAGACATTGATTCTAACAGAGAGCTTGTTTCTTAGACAAAAACGACAAGTCTTTGGAAATTAACTTGATTTTTTTTATAGTTGATTGTTTAAATCAACAAGAGGAATGCATTTTTAAAAATATATTTCCCTTTGTGCCAAATATGCACGTTGGGTTTCGATCATAATGCTTAGAAAACTTCCTTTCCTCAAACCTATTCAAATTTCAGATTTCACACCAATGAGATCATCAACTTCTTTGGACGATTATAGGATAATTGGTTTCATTTTTGGAGAAATAAAAGATGAAATTTCATAGTATTTTAGGAGAAGGATTAATCTCATGCAAAGTCTGAAAATTTATGGATGAGATCAGCAAACCTTGAAAAGTATTTTGGGGAAGCCGATAGAATAGGTTTAGATTTTTTTATTGTTCTTCAAAGCGTAGCCACTTTGTGGTTGAAAAATGGTGTTTCAAATATGTAAACTTTGACATTCTCAAACTAATTTTTGCAAGGTATGATCTGTTTTTAGCAACTTGCTTACACTTTATGTATGCATTGCTAAAAATAAAAGCAAATTTAAGATGAAATGAAAGTGATTTTATAACTTTGTACTACGAAAATCAATAAAATGATCACCTTTCTTAAAAATCAGTTTGGAAACGTATTCCAACCTGATTTTAAAAGAGGAAAATAACTTTTAACAAGAGATTACATGTGTGTGTGTGTATATATATATATATATATATATATATATATATATATATATATATATATATATATATATATATATATATATATATATATATATATGTGTGTGTGTGTGTGTGTGTGTGTGTGTGTGTGTGTGTGTGGTACTCTTCAAAATGAAATTTTATCAAGGGACCGTATAACTCATGAACCATGATGATTCATGGCTGGGTTTTTTTACATAAGAAAGTTGAAAACTTGTTTCTAATCTTTCCTACCACCTTGATCAATTGAATTCAAAAAACATGAAATAAAATGAATTTAAATAGAAAGAGATGAACGAATGCTCAAGTTGGTTCATCCTTAGTTTCGCCATGAAAAGGTGGATTACATCCATGAGAATGCATCCATCTTTAATAGGCTTTTTCATCATATATGATGCAGCAAGATCACTCTGCCACTATGGGATTCTCTCATGGTAGAGTTCAAAAGAATTTTAAGCTGGTTGTTTTAAAATGGACGTGACCTTGGGGCCCTTTTCAAAACTTGATTTATAGGTTTATTTTTGGAAAAACTGGTTCATGCATGCATCATGCATTAACATGTACATCTGATTCATGGCTTTGACCCTAGCTGGATATCATTCTCAGTCATGAAATAAATGAAAATAAACCATTCCCACGAATTGCTGAAATTAAAATGAACTAATAAGAAGTTGAAATGGATGACAAATGGGTTAGAATCACCTACCTTATGGTCGGTCTTGATGCTTGATCTTCTTCTTTACTTGTTTTCTAAATCAAGCGATCTTAAACAAGAATCCAAGCTTGGATTCGAGCTTAGCAAAGCTAGAAGAAGAATAAATTGCTTGCTGGAAATTACAGTGGGGAAAAGAGAGTTTATTCTAAGTAAGGGTTCACTTAAGCACCCTAGCTTAGCAAACTCGATAGAGAGAATAGAGAAAAACGAAGAAGAGAATGAGATAAAGGTGGAAAAGGGCTTGGACGAATTTTTTCTCCTCCTTGGCTTTTCCCTCCTAGATCCTTGGCTGCAGCAATTTGATGAAGACCTCAAAAATTAATCCCCCTTCTTGGTTGTCAAGGGAGGGGGGGGGGGGGGTATATAAAGAAGAAGATGGGTTCAACCACCTTCTTAACTCACCTTGAAAACTCACTTAAGACTTTGGGGACTTGTAAAATGAGTTAAATAGGATTTTAATGATCCTAGTTGACCACACCTAGCTCATTTACATGAACTAGGTGGGTTGGGCTTGCCGTGGTCTACCTTGGTTCGGACCTAGCTGCCCAACCTTGACCAAAATTTTGGACGAAAATGCTCTTGTGTAGGTTTTTGCCTTATTTTATTTTATTTATTATTTTCTTTGCTTGAAATTGAGATTATTAGGTTAAAACCTAGTCATTAAGCTTTAAATGTTATTGAATTTTGACAATTTAATTTAAATTTTGATAATTTTATGTTAAGTCACAAGTTTATGGACTGCATCTCTAATTCATGTGTTTAATAATATGATAAGCACATTTAGAGAAAGTCCTACATTTTAATTAAAATCAATCTTTATATGTAGATTGTATGATGTGTAATGGACTTTGAGAGATTATCGGATAGTGAAGCATGAATGTTCCAAATGTATAAATTTTAAGAGATTATGAGAGAGTAAATGATGCATGTTTTATATATGTTTCCTTCTCATTTCACACTCACTTAAAGCCAATAGCACCACATGTACTTTCTCAAGAAATTAAGTGATTCAAATTTGAGTTGCAAAAAGAATTTATAAACTTCACTTAACTTCTAAAGAAAACACAAGCAATGCATTCATAATTTTGGCCAAAATATGTTTAGAAAATGACACATTTTCTAACAATTTGGAACCTATGTTTCGTCAAAAGAATGAACTCTACATCAAATCCCAAGTTTCTAATATCTTAGACCAAATAACACGATTTGACAAAGGAGAATTCAAGATCAATTTTGTTTGCTAAGATAACTTAGCCATTTTCCCAAAAATTGATCATAATATGATCACAATTTCAAACATAAAATCATCTTGAGTTCACAACAATGAACTCAATATCAACTTATAAAATCCCCAATTAAAACCACTTTCAAGAGTCATGGATTTCATAACAAGTGACAAAACAAAGGTTTTCAAATCAATTTAAAAACCCTCCAATCTTCAATTAACTTTTCAAATCATTTTCTAAGGGATTTATTTTAAAAAACAAGTCATTTATTGAAGATGAATTTTGATTTTTGAATAGAAAACATCAATGCACAAGCATATAGGATTTGCATCAATAACTCGTACACGTTTCAAATGATCCTTAGTCCTTTGTCCAATTACCCCTGTTAAAGGCAGTAGGAACGGTTGGACCTCGTATCTATGGACGAATCTCTTTCTCTTGAAAATTTTCCTCAATACTCCAATTTAAAAAGAGTTTTTGCTGATTCGCATTCAATGCCCCCAAGGATGGGGTAGGGTGCAAACAAACTAGCAATAGTAACAACAACAACATCTTCGTTTTCTCCCTTTGCTGCATCATGATTTTCTCCCTTTTTCATAGTAGTTTGTTTCTTTTTGAATTAATCATGAATGATTTTCATCTTCACAAAATCCTAAAATAACAAAGCTCTCACTTGATCTCCCTTTGTATGAAAATAAAACTCTAGATTGTCAAATTATAATGTGATTAAGCATAAAAAGTGACAATTCTCTTGTTTTTTCAAAGTGACATAATATCTAATGTTTAGTGAAAGCTTGTAACAATGAGGACAAGAGAAGAATGTATAAAAGGCTATAATCATAAGGCTATCTATAATCACAAAGCATTTTGATCTTTTCTTGGGAACTTGTAAATGGTAAGGCCAATCCTTAGTTGATTTGGAATTTGTTCCTTGGCTAAAATCAAACTCTGCAATAAATGAATGGCATTGTCAAGTATGATTCCTGCAAACGAATTTAAAAAATATGGTCCATATGTGAAAAAAATAAAGAAAAACATAAATACGCAAATATAGAAGAAGCATATTATGAAAGATTTCAAGATTTAGTGACTAAGAATTTGAGGTCAAGACTTGATAAATCCAATTGGCATCTAAACCTTTTACTTGAGATTATGGATGTCTCAAGCCAAACACTATCTTTAACCTTGAGGTTGGATTTCATGTTGATCACTCTTTAATATAAAAGGAAATTGAAAACCATGCATCTAAAATTTGGTGCTTGTTCAGATAGTGGATCTCTCTTAGCACATATGTCATATTAGGTGATCAATTGCCTCCTAATTTCGTGAAATTAGAATAAATTATAATCGAACACTCCCGATTTCCAAAATAAAGAATGAAAGCTAATTGGAAAACAAGAACCTGATTAGTGCAAATCTTATATTTATAGGTTCGGATTGATGGCGTGTAAATCTTACTCAACCTAAGCCTTTCTATAAATAAGTGAAGATTTGGTTCTAGAGCAGGCTATCAATAAATATGAACTTTCTTGCACTAATCAACATATGAAGTGATTTGTATGATATGTTTTTTTATTTATGTTCACATAGTTTCAACTTTCAATCTGTCATTGCATGTTGAACTACTTTTAGACCTTTTTATTTTTCATGAATTGTAAATAACTAGTCCTTTTAGTGTCTAATTGAATCTTGTGATGTGTTGGTAAAGTCATATAACAAACACATTCTTCTAGCTACATCTGTACAGTCAAACAAGACATTTGTCTATTGGATACATCATACGTAAATGAAAAGTAAAAAATTTGCATTTTAAACAAAATTCCCAAAAGATACATTTAAGATTTAGGAAAACAAGGCTTATTATGCATATTAGGCATATTAAATGTCTCGAAAACCATCCTACTGAGGCTATGCTTCTGACTTTTATTATTCAAATCACAATGAATGGACAAAGACCATTATATCAAGAGAACTTCAACAACTTCTGTTGAATTCAGTTGATCAGAATTGGGCAGAGGTAATGAGGGGGGAATGACCCCATATTCTGTTTCTTCCTTCTAGGATGATATGCAACCACCTACGCCATCTCACTCTATCGGCAACAATCAAAATGTTATTTGGTGGCCATATATTGCAAGCTTTTCCACCTCCAAAGATCCTAGCAAGTTCTCCAACAGCAAATTTTCAATAAACAAAATGATAGAGTCAATCCAACTAACATCTGAAATAATTTTGTGGTTGGTTCCACAGGAAATACCACAAAACCATTCCATAATCTACCTCACTTAATGACTAATAGTTGGATACAAATAATGCTATCAAGAACCTCAGGCCAATCGTTGATATGGCATCCAAGATTCAACCAAATTTTGCATTCAAGTTTATCCCTTTTGAACCAGCAAAGAATATTGTTTGATTGCTTAAGGCAATTTTACCATATTTTGAATGCCCCTTGGGGATATCTACACTTTCTATCATGTCATCATAAAACTATTACGAGTTGTCCATAAGCACCACATTACAATGTGAAAAGTAATATTCCAACATTTATTGAGCCATCCCTATTTATACTTACTGGTGAACTAGGTTTTAAGCTTTTCAACAGACAACTTCTATTTTAGGGCAATTGATGTGTGTCTCCCAAATTACCCCATAAGGTGTCGGGCTACACTATTGGAGTTGAGTGAAGAGGTGAAAAACTCTAATATTCCCACATAATATTAGAAAACTTTAATGCAATGCCGTCAATGGGCAATAAAACTAGAACGACTCCCAATGCAGTGTCTTTTAGGGATTTTAACAACTTTATAGCTGTCTGTAGACTAGTAGAAGTTAGAGATTATCACAGTACATACATATGGAGTAATAAATGTTAAGGGGCTGATCGTATTGTAAGTTTGAGTAGGTTTTCATCACCTAGCAATGGATTGACTCCAAGGCAGGCCAATACAAGTACCGCTTGTTGTGCAGTCCTTCTAGTGATCATATGGTTCTACTAGTAAGCTTCAGAACACTGAATGAATGCCCATAGGAAGAAGGGCTTTAAGTTTGTGAAACCTTGGATGCTTGATCTTGATGTGCACAACATTGTGATACATGAATGGAGTGTCATGTGGTGAAAGTCCTCCAAAAGTTTACGGGAGTTAAGAAAAGTGTTAGTGAGTGGAACATGCTCAAATTTGGTGGAATTGATAATAGAATGGCTACCCTATACCAGAAACTTGTAGAGATAAAAAAAGATATTACACAAGGATTTTTGCAGCTATGGAAGAGGAATGTATAGTGTCTCTGAACTAGAGGCAGCTTTGAAGATAGAAGAACTGCTTTTGAAAGTTAAGACCAAAGCTCGATGGTTCCTTAAAGGTGACAAAGCAAGAAGTTCTTTCAAACATTAGCTAAAAGCATGAAGTAAAAGAACCTCATTATGGTTATGTGTATTAGAGATACTCAAGTTTGAAAGGGAGGAGGACATTTTGAGGGGAGCCTTTTTTAAGAGTTTCTTAGGGATGTTAGCGCAACAGAAGAGCTCACAAGCTGTATAGTAGTATGTAATATGGATAAAGGAAAGGGTAACTTTAGACTTGAATTCGTAAGAGGAGAAGGAGGCCACAACAAGACTAAGACGCAATTGCTTTTGAAATGGCTGAGATCCACTAACCAGAACAATGACAGGAACGGAGTTGTATCCAACAAGAAGGCATGGATAATGAAGCTTAATCGAATGCTAACATGCCATAGACTATTCCCAAGAATGGTTGTAAGAGATAACAATGAATTTTTGTTGCAGAAATGCATCTATCGCTAAATGCATGTTTATTGATGTGCAAATATAGGTTCATGATGGAAAATCCAACATGTGCTAATAGCTAAGCCTGAATCCCTCCTTGTATTGGTGGTGCCTAATGTAGGGAGTGATATTTTTTGGCATTAGCGTTTCTGCCAGTTTGGTTGTTGTGCTCGTATAGATTCTATGTTTCAATAGTTTGTTTTCCCCTTCTTCCAATGGTCCGGCTTGTAGCAGGTTTGATGTTCTTGCATCTCACTTTCTTCCTGATTTTATTGTAAATATCTTCATTTTTTTTGTCAATAAAGGCCGACAGCCTACCTCCCAGCAACTTTTCATTGGAAGGTTTCAAAAGAAAAGCTTGACTGCCGATCCATGTAGGCTTTCAGGTACTTGTTGGGATGACAAATGACAGCATTGATATGCCATAATCACTCCTTCAAGTAGGCCCATAACTTGTAACGCTGCTGTCCACGTTAGATTCATTTAAGAAAAGTGTTGTTGTTGCTACATGAATAATATTGTGGATGTCCAGATAATGATCAGTTGATCGACGATTCAAATTTACTTTAATTTATTGAGAACAGAATCTCTCTCTCTCTCTCTCTCTCTCTCTCTCTCTCTCTCTCTCTCTCTATATATATATATATATATATATATATATATATATATATATATATATATATATATATATATATATATATATATATATATAATATAGACACACACACACATATATGTATGTGGAAAAGTACTAAAAATAGTGGTTAAAAGTTTTATGCACAATAGCATTAGACGCAGTTTTCATTACTTTTATCAATGGGTTGAAACAATTGCTAAAAACTTGTATGAATGGTTTTTCATTTTCCTAGTAATAGTTCTTGAAATTGCTAAAGACACATTTTCCATTTTTGATAACATAAATATGTGGGAAAATTTAAAGAAGAAGATAGTTTGAGGTTGCCAGCTAAGAACTTAAGTCACTATGGTTAATGTTAAAATTGTGTGACTTATGAAGGGTCCTGGTGGTTTTAGTGAGTCACTAGTTTTACTTAATGTGAACATTGTTAGTTAAGAATGAGATTTATAGGATTGCTTCCCTATTATTAAGTTTTGTACAATTGTTGTATTTTGCAATAAAGATATTAGCCTTTTACTTCTTTGGTGATTTCCTTTGTGTGTAAGAATTCACAAATCTTCTTTATAAATCCCACACTTCGCAATCAATCCCACAAAATAATCAGGTAAATGGTAACTCATATTGCTTCATAATCATCAACTATTAAAAGTCTTTTGATGTTATATTATGAGTATCCATAATACTACATTTTCAAATTTTAACTTTTAAATTTTTCATGTTGCCAACTGTTGTAGTGTGTATGATGATGGTGTTGAAAGTCATAACTAATGATCCCTAAGGGGGTTGGCGAACAGCTTGGGGGTGGGGATTAGTAGGCAACGGGTCTCCATTTTGAGTGTTAGGGGCATCAACTATGTGTGCTGCAAAATGATGTTACTTATGTGTAAGTTGAAGCACGGTACGGCGGCACCATGAGACACCAAAAATAAGCCTTGTACCATAGCAGATAAAGGGTTGAATGAGAGCTTAGGCTCACTACTAGGTAATGGTCTTCCCCGTTCATTTGGAAAGTAATGACTAGTGCAATGTCATTACTTAAAAGAAGTAATTGTGGTTCTATGCCGATGGTGATATATTGTAGCATTCGTCATAGTTCAAGTTTATGGTTAGTTGGTAGGAATTGTGGGTACAACATTATAATTTTTTCTTATGCTGGTCCCTTCCCTCGTTGGTTTAGTCATCGCCCCAAATGTAACAAGAAAAAAAGGAATTCATATTGCCTCATTATTCAATTACGGAAGGGCATTTGATTACTCTGATCAATCTGAAATTTGATGTTATGATTTAACATAAGACACATCTTAAATTTATAGTTATAAAAACCGGTTTAAGAAACCATAGATTGGAGATCACTCATGCTTCATATATGGATTTGAAGTCCAAGGGAGGAAGAGACGTTTCTATAGAGATCGATAGATTTCAATGTGCAAAAATTGCAAATTTATAGTGTATTCCATACATCTTTCAAACAAAGGATTTAAGGATTCATATTATAAAATAAGGATATGAAAATCTAAAACAAACAATTCTAACATTTAAGATAATTACAAATTCAAAATCTGAAGAATTCAAATAACCCTGAGTTTCACGATGCAAAAGAGTAAATTATCGAACCTTTTCGTAGCACATCTTATAGTGTGAAGTTCTAGCATCAACAACGGTAGCCTGTCATTGTGTTCTCTAAGTAATCTCCAGAAGAAGCAAAGAAAAAACCGCCAAAAAACATCTAATGAGGGGAGGGATGAGAGTATCAATCCGAATCCGATCCAAATCTGACTCTTTATATATGTGGGATCTGAATCAGAACCGTTAGGATCCAAGTTAATTACCTTGCAGTTTAGTCAATTGAATAATAGACTGACTCGTTCAGTTGAGAAGCCCCTGTGCCTCCTCTCTCTCCCTCTCTCGTTCTCCCGCTTTCCAAAAGGTCGTTCTACGGGGGACTTCTACTTCGCCATTGTGTTGCCGGACCCGCGGGAAGGCTCTCCTTCTTCCTTCTTCTGCTCCTCTTTTCTGCGGTCCGTCTTTCCACAGAGAGGCGAACTAGAAAAAGCACAGACGGAAGGGAGAAGGAAGCCCTAAGAAGAGCGCGAGTGAGAGAGAGAGAGAGAGAGAGAGAGAGAGAGAGAGAGAGAGAGAGAGAGGAAATGGAGGAGGAAGAGATCGAGAAGGCGGTGATTGCGTACCTTAAGAGGAAGGGGTTCCGCCAGACGGAGCTTGCGTTACAGGAGGAGCAGAGCAAGAACCTTTCCACACCCAAGACCGATCCTGACATCGCTAAGCAGATACTCTCCTTCTCCGAGTAAACCCCCGCTGAATCACTCCCCGTTTTATTGCTTCAATTTCTTTCGGTTTAGTGATCTAGCCACTTGCTCTTCGTCTGCTTCCTTGCGAGAGTTCTGGATTCCAGATTCTTCGGTCGGACCAACCACTTGCTGTTGTCCCTTTCTCAGCGTTTTGCACGTTGTTTGTACTTTTCTCTTTCAGGGTAGAGAGTGTCCCAGCTCGATATCGAGAGGGATACAGCACGCTGAGGTCGTGGACTTACAATTCGTTGGACTTATACAAGGTTTTACCTGGACCTTTATATTCGGATGTTTCCTGTAGAAATTCTGTGGTCATCATGTGCTTGCATGATTTTCAAAATTATAAGATTGAACTCGGATTGAACTCTTTTGTTTTGCTTTGCAAATGCTGCAAGTGGAGCTTGGTTCCCAATTCCCATATTTCCTGGAAAAACTCGTCATTTACCTTCAATTGTTTCTCTTTTTGAAAGTTGAGAGAGAGAACCTTTATCTGGAACGTAGCAAAGGCCAACAAGATGGACACTACCATAGGATGAGAAACATGTGGAGATCATATGCACAGATGGAACTAGTGAGTGCAGAATGCCATTCCTAATGGGCAATATGAGATTGTTCTTTTCTTTGATTTTATGATTTTGCTACGTTGTGCAACAGTTTCTTTTTTTTGGTACCCTTTGTGTGCTATTTTTCCTAATTTTGAAAACCAAAAGAACTAATGCAAACCGTTGTTTTTTTTCAAACTTCTGGTTTAGGAAAAATTTTCTCATAGATGATTGTCTGATGAGCACGAGGTTGGTAATTGATAAGTTGTCTCCTGCTTCCTGTCGTAGATGCCTGTGTTGAATCTAGTTCACAAGAGCAAATGCAAACTAACATGGCTATCCTTTTGTCTTCTTCTGAATGCCTATTTTGACTCTCATATAGTTTTTCAAATCTGGTATAGTTCATATGAATTTTAATGGACATTTTCGTTTATTTTGCAGCATGAATTGCTGCGTGTGCTCTATCCTGTATTTATCCATTGTTACATGGATCTTGTTGCAAAAGGGTATAGTCAAGAAGGTGAGTTGATGTTTTTCCCAAGAAAATTTTTGGTGATTTTTTCCAAAACTGGTTTCTTGGAAGGACTTGAAAGGGAAAGGTCTAAGTTATGTCATGTGTTTGATTCCTAAATTGTGTTTAGCTTGTTTAGCAACTGAAATACTCATTTTTATTTTTGTCTTCCATGAAATAGAGACAAATACAAAGGAAATTTTATTAGTGAAAATAGATCAAAATTGTTATTTATTTGGTATCATCTTTACAGCTCGTAATTTCTTCAATAGTTTCCGAGAAGACCATGAGTTAGTGCACCTGAGAGATTTGCAGAAGTTAGAAGGAATTCTCTCTCCCTCACATCTGGAGGTATGGGCTGCACATCTCCTTATGACACATTCTCTATCTATTGGAATATTGAGCGTATGATTACGGACAGAGCCTTAAGACCATTTTTTGCAGGAAAATGAATTCGCTCGTTCATTGCGGCATAACAAAGTCAATATACGTATTTGTCAGGTGTGTATCTTAGTTGCTATTGTGTAATTAGGGTACATTTTGACAATTTAGTATTAACAGGGAAACTCGCATCCTTTGTTTGTGATCATGATCTAGTTTGTTAACATGGAATCAAGCTTCTTAATTATCTAATGGGCGACCTTCACAAGCCTTTGCTTTATTCTCCTCTTTTGACTCTTTAGATGAACAACACAAGCAGAACTCAAGGTTTTTTTTTTTTTTTTTTTTTTTTTTTTTTTTTTTTTTTTTTTTTTTTTTTTTTTTTTTTTTTTTTTTTTTTTTTTTTTTTTTTTTTTTTATTTTAATTTTTGGTTTCATAAGTGGAGAAATGGAGAATTACTTTGTATATGTGGTGTATACTATAGTCACTGTCGTAATAAATATGTATGCTTGGATGTATTTGAGGTTTTACCATTATACATGTGCCAACATTTTTTTTTTGGTATCAAAGAATCACCTGATATTTTAAGAAATGATCTATTAATTGCTTGACTACATCTGGGTCCTGCAAGGCTGCTACCATATGTAGCTGATTAGTGGTGTTTAAGTCAGAAGAATGCTGACTCAAGCCCTGGTAACATCCCTAGTTACAAAACAGTAGTTATAATTATATGGATGTTATTTGTAAGTGTAGTGGTGTATCTGTATATTAAAAGTTGAAAACATGTATGCAGTAGGTAAATATGTTAAGTGTTTCCAAAGGTTTCTATAGCAATTATATATTAATAATTAGATTATAAAATTGTGAAATATAACTTAAAGACTGTTAGTCAAATACTTAGCCCAATTTGAATGCAGCATAAATTATAGCAGTCCCCATTTTGCCCAATGAAAAGGATTAGTAAAGAGTAGACACCTTTCAGCCCAAGCTTTAAAGTTTAAGTAGCCAATATGTGAGGTAGCTAGTATCAATGTTGGTGCAACTGGGTATGACAGGTGTGGCAGGCTTCACAAAGTATTCACACAACAGCCCAAACAAAAGTCAACATTTTATATTGTTCAGTTTTACATTTTAGATACAAGGTTATAAAGTTTTTTGGTTTTCCATGTCTTGATACTCGATAGTAGCATTACAAACTTATATTTTTTGCTCTATAAAGGATAGGATAGTTTTTTTTCCCCTTCCCAGCTCATTCCACTTTCATAATTGGATTCAAGTTCTGTTTCTCATTCAGTTGTTACTAATTGCATTTTAGTTTAATATTAATTTGTTGCTTGCAATTTAGGTTGTCGTTTTGCCTGTGCATTCAATTGCCTTTGCTTCCATGCTTCGGCTCAACTCCCTGTTCTAACTGCTTTCTTTTCTTGGCAAGTTTGGGAAAAATTGCTGCTTGGGATCAGGATGATTGGTGATATATGAATTTATCCCCTTCTGGATTTTAAACCTTCTGTCCTGCACGCGCGCACACGCACACGCACACACACACACACACACACACCCCACAAACAAGTACACATGAGCATATATATGCCAGGAAGAACGCTGTCAATTAGCCCCGTGTTAACTTTAAAGTTCAAACCATCTGAAATGAGTGCATTCACATAGGCAACATAGTTGTATTGTATGAGTGCATGGGTTTTCAAATTAGATACAAACTATTAGACCGAACCTGATGTAGTTGTCTAAATGGTGTTATAGATGCTCTACATAATGCTGGTTGACATTTCCGATTCTGTATCCACATGTTATAACCAAGTTCCAACCAATGCACATGCACAGACCCTTTGTGCTATGTATAGCTTCAGAGCTAGGTCTTTGTGAATATATCTGTGCTTGCATGTGCAACTTGAATCTTATGTTGTGTTATGTACAGCGCCAGAAGTTGATTGACTTACCTTTCTCATTGCTTTTGTGTTTCTTTTATTGGCTCTTCTCACTCTTTGCATTTTAACCTACAGTATTCCTATGATCTTCTACTGCAATACCTGCAGAAGTCCGAGTCAATGATAATGCTTGGAATAATAAATGAGCGTATCAATTTCCGAGGTACTTATTCAGAAGTCCTAACGTTTGAATGCTGCCTTCCTACTGCTTTCTCTAGGCCTTCATAATTCACTTTTTTTTCTTCTCAAAGTTATATGACGTAACGAAGTATACTAATTCATATTTTGTCAGTTTCTCCTGGACAGCCAGGTTCTTTTACTGATGATGCTGATGTGGTAAGTTTGATGGGCAGTAGCAATGATATAGCTAAGCAGGTGAATCAGAAAGAAGTTCATTGGGGGGTGAGTGGAGCATTAAGCATTCTAGTTTATTTCCATTTTACAAGCGGAGTTTGATGATTCGATTGTGATGATGTATATAAAATTACAGCAAAAAATATAATCAAGCAATGTAGAGGCTTGGTAAATTACATACAAGGCCCATAAGAGCTGCAAAAGGGCATGAAACTCAAGGATAAATGTGAGGTAATCCCAAGTTAACTAAGCGTAATCAAGACACAAAAGATAAAGAATTTCATTGATTTGAAAGGATTAGGAAGGGTATTCTGGCAGGGTAAGCCACTCCCTATACATGAAGAAGTGAGGGGAAATTGCCCAATGGTAGTTACTTCAATGACTATCTCAGGCTGAAATGTGAAATAAATGAATAGGAAAAAGTATATGAAATATATGCATATGTACATCTATGTCTGTGTATGTACTATGTAAGTATGTATGTATGATGCTTGTATGTACATATATGCTTATGCTTGTGTGTATGTATGTATGTATGTGTGCATACATGTTTGTATGCAAATATGTGTGCACGTAAAACTATACATTTGTATATAGTGCAATTTCTCTCTTTCGCTCTCTACGATGATAAGAACATATATATTTATTTGCATTGTTGTCTTAGTCACTGGCTCAAATTCTGTGTTATGATTTATTAGATTAGTGATAAACTCATAGCTTCATGAATTTATGCTTATGAACATTTTATATTTTATGCTTTTCCTATGTATCATTTTTTATTATGCTTTGTTAATTTGCTGCATATGTTCTATATGTATATCCCTTAATTTTTTTTAGGAAATTATGCACTTGCACTTCCACCTGCACCAGTGTAACCTAGGTCACATGGACAACTAAAACAGGGGTTGTACCTGGTTATGCAGATTCGCTTCTTACATGGCATCCAACTTGGTCAATGTGAGTCAGGTTCCGCTGCCACTCACGTTTTCCTCTCATTTTACCCTCCTTATTTCTTCTCCGTTTTCTTCCCCTAAACCATTATCTTCCGCCCCCCCACCCAATTGTCATCCACTGTTCTAGGAGATGAGGAGCAAACAATAACTTCATAGCACATTTCAAAATCTAACGGTCACTAGGATAAAATTTCGAATTATATAACTGATAAAATGAGCTGGAAGTAAGTGTAACAGCTACTTTCTACATGATATGCAGTGCATAATCAATAAAATGAATCAAACGTCTACTATCACATTCGGAACCCGGAGGCTGAAATATAATGATGCTTAGCCGCCTGCTCAGAAATTTCTATCTCAGTCAGCTGGAAAAGAGAAATTACAAAGGAAGATTCCTACTGACTCAGTGAACATCACGCAATAAACTAAAAATCAATGAAAACCAATATAAACTACAATAATTAAGAGATATTTTGACATACACAACTTTCAAACATAATGAACCTTCTCATATCAATCTCTTACTTAAGTTCGCTCAATCGCCTCAAAGAGAGACTTGCTCTCCACTTGAGGTCCCACACTTGAAGGACTTGCTTCTTCGTGGAATCTTGCAACCAGTGGCCATTTTTTTTTTTAAATAGAGGAGACTTGCTCCTCACCCCTTGCGGCCAGTCACTATAGAGAGTTGCTGAAAATTTTTTTATAGTTCTCATATGAACAATTCTAAGACTTACCAAATCAACCTTTACAAATATAATGAGGTAAAACAACTTCAAATATCAATGACATCTAAATTTCTATTTGTTTAGATAGCTCAACAAATCATGGTTAAGCAAGATGCCTATCATGCTCCATCTGCTATACTTATCAATTTCATGCTTTGTACAACAAATAAATCAAACATAAAAATTCAGCTGTGCTAATAATCTATTGCATATGTTCATGCATTATTAAACCAAATAAAAAGAATGTATGCTTTAAGAAATTACACTACAAATCTGCTCACCCAACAATACAACCCTATTAGTTCGTTCTTCGGGCAATATGACAAGAAATCAGAGACGTTGGCAAAATTCTGCATTCTCCTTGAAATACTGCTTCAACATCATTTGTAACATGAAATCTGACTTCTTTTCTGTTCTACCATGACATGATACCGAGCTAAACCTGCTTCAACATCATTTGTAACATGAAATCTGACTTCTTTTCTGTTCTACCATGACATGATACCGATCTAAACAATCCATGCCTGCATGCCTACTCAATTTCTCTTGTGGTATGGGGGTCTAGTGCTAGTCATCCATCAAAGTGGACAACCTGGCCGCCTGCCCTTTAAAGCAGTGATGATCACAAGATCCTATTATATATATATAGGATAGGTCAATGCGAACATGCTGGATAGTTGCCAGATAGCTAACACTTACAAATTCATCATTAAAAAGACATATCATTGCTAAAGCCACCATAAGCCATCGTTCCACCATAAACTGTGGCTAATGCCAATTTATGAGCTGTTTTTAATGACACATTTTTAAATTTTAAGCATCCAACAAACATCTAGCACATGACAACAGGGAATTCCCCTGTAAGAAAATTGAGATCAGCAGTCTACCTTTGTGACCGGTTGGTTATTTTTTATTTTTATGTTACTAAAAGTCATTGCAAAACGTGCATTCATCGCTAAAAGCCATTGCCAAGCAATTGGCCGTTGCAAATATACATTTTGCAATGGTTTTTAACGACACAAAATAAAAAAAAAAACCACCTTGCTACAGAGGTAGGCGGCTGATTTTAATTCCTCTCTCTCTCTCTCTCTATATATATATATATATATAGATGCACCACACATTGCTACATCCATTTTTTTTTTTTTTTAAATGAATGCCACATCAGCACCCACATCCTTCATCTATGTGACTTAGCATAAGCACATATAGCACAACTTTATTTATTCGTGCCTCATGGTAGGGCCACACTAAATTTTTATTCCAACAGGTAGCCCTTGAGCTTCATGAAAAGTTTAATGAACTGCCTATAAGGAGTTGGATGTTCTGGGGCTACAGTACCAACAGTTGTCATTTTTGTTCAGGCAGCCTCTTGTGTCATTGCTTAGTTCATATAGGGCCCTTTTCAGTTTATAGACCTACTGTTTAGGATCCCCCTCTATATATCCAAGTGGCTGCTCCATATACATCTCTACTTTTAATTTTAAATTTCTCACTTAAAAGGCATTTTAACCTTCCAATTGGCCCAAATTTCACCCATAATGTAATATAAGATAGTGCAAATATTACCCGTATCAACAAGGGTTTCATCATAATTTTGTCCACACTCTTTGTAGCCCTTTTCAGTTTATAGACATACTGTTTAGGATCCCCCTCTATATATCCAAGTGGCTGCTCCATATACATCTCTACTTTTAATTTTAAGTATCTCACTTAAAAGGCATTTTAACCTTCCAGTTGGCTCAAATTTCACCCATAATGTAATATAAGATAGTGCAAATATTACCCGTATCAACAAGGGTTTCATCATAATTTTGTCCACACTCTTTGTAGTTTGTATTGCTCAATTCTCCAACTAGGTTATACTTTGTTTTGAATACCAATTTTGATCTTATGAATTTTTCTCATTCGGTCTAGATAAAATTTTCCATGTTTGGGATTCATACAATGCTTTCATTTCATCATTCATTGCCTCTATCTGCATTTGAGATTCTATGACTTGATGAAAAGTGATACGTTCTTCTTAGCTTTTGAAGCTGAGATAAAAATAGTTGGAAATCAAAAGAAAAATGATCATAACTGACCCATCTTTGAATAGGATGCCAATTTTTTTGTGACTTTTATCACTAAAGGTTGACTTTGGGTAATTTCATCAGTAATGAGAGTTGGACTATTTTCTCTTCTTCTATGTAAGCCTGTCTTGAAAATTTATTAAGAGCTTCTGATGGAGGTGAATCTCTTTCTTCTGATTGAGGTGGATCACCTAAAACTTGTTCTTTCTCAAAGGTTTATCAACATGTACGTAATAAGCACATCCAGAAACATTTAAGAGATCATAATGAGGGTGCTCTCCAAAAAGGTGTGAATATGGGGATTTATTACTTGAAATATACATGGGTAGGCGATTGGTAACATTCATAGCTGAACTGAGAGCTTTAGACCACAAGCCAGTAGGAACATTATTGTTAGATATCATGCTCATAGTGATTTCAGCAATATGCTGATTGTTTCATTCAGCTGACTACTTCTGTTTCAGCCCTTGGTAATTTTGCTTTATTTTGAGTATGGCAATTTTCTTTGATGTAGCCTTTCCTGTTAGACAAGAACAAGAAGCAAGTGGGAATAGGTTTTGGATTTTGATTTCTTGCATGAGGATTAGGTGTAGGTACAGGAAGAATCCCTCAACCACCTTAACCACTTATTTCTTGGCCTTTGCCCCCCTAAAAACTAGTTGCTCCTTGTAGATGCCCATAAGTTGTCTCAATAACAATAACATCTTATGTCATTGTTTGTATGCCTTCAAAAAACCTTTGATTGTCATCTCATATTGCAGCAACTTCACACGCAAATCTTCAAATATCGACAATACAAGCATGCACAATCAGCATGTGGTTAGGACATGATATTTTGGCCCCAAACTACTGAGAGTTTTCCACACTTCGTCTTTGTCACTCGCTTCACATCCCATAACAGCTATCTAATCAATAATTTTCTTCATTTTATTTAGATATTCAATAACTGACATGGAACCCTTTTCAACAATTGAAACTCATGTTGGAGGTACAAAATCCTTGCTTTACATGTCTGAGGATAGGTCTAGACTAGTTTGCTAATTGCTCCTTTGCTAATTGCTCCACAACTCCACTGCCATACAATTATTTGGTATTCCCACTAACACCTTTTTGGAAAAAGTAGAAGTAACATGTGCAACAAAAGTTTGATCTCTTATTATCCAGGCAATAATTCTGGATTTTGAACAGATTTGATGGTGACAACCCCCCCTTTTTAACCTTTTCTTGTCACGAGATAAATTCTGGTGGAACTGGGATTGATCCATTTAGATGTCCAGAGAGATCTTAGCTCCTAATGGCTATCTGCCTCTTCCAAGTCAAGAAATGAGAACTGATATGTCTCTCAGTGGCATGTTGACTCAAAAATTTGAGAAAGACTAGTTTGAAGAAAGGAAAAACCAATTGTTTTGAGAGATATGAAGAATCTGAACGACACAAAATAAAAGGTCTCCGTTGATCAAAACAGTTCCAAAAAATAAAACAATGTGCAACCCTCATGAACAATTGATAAGATCTTTCCTCCTGTAGACTGCCTTTATTTTTGTCCTTTTCTTTGTGGCAGCAATAATCAGTTTAATGTAGGCAGACATCTCATCAATGAAGAAAGTCAGTAATGATGCTTCTGATCCCTTTCACTATAGTGAAAATTAATCAGGGGCTGGCTATTTGCTTGCTAGATTTTGATTATAGACCAAAAGGATGCAGAAAAGAGGATACACAAAAAAAAAAACAGTACTGATGGAGAAAAATGTCAGTTAATATTTTGATGATATTTTGAAATTGCATGGGCAAAAAAATCTGATGTTAATCTTCCATTTGGATAATCAGATTCATGCAGACAGTTATAGCAAAGAAAAGACTGCATTTAAGATTCTGATTGAACAAACCGTATCTAGCTTTTATATTCAAGAGAAAGAAAAAGAGATGATTTGGAGAAATCAGACAGAAGAGAACAAAAATAAGGGACCAAAATCATGTCAAGCGCTGCAGAGGAAGATTGGCGTTGAATTAATTTAAAACAAGAAAAAGGATGTGAAGGGATTGATGCCGAACTTACTTGACAAAGAAGGGAACTTCTGGCCTGAGAGATTGGATAATCTCTTTGGACATTCTTTGTGGAAGACAATCTGATAATCTCATTGGCCATTTTTTTTGGAATACAGTCACAGGTCCTCGCCTAATTGGTCCTCTGACCATGTTAGGGACTAGAGTCTATGAAAGCAGCGCTAAATCCTGCACGAAGAAAGGAGATGATGGAGAGGGAAGGGCAGCAGCAATCTGTCACAATCCACAACAAGATGCAAGGGACGGGCCTAACCTTCAACTCTATATGTTCTATTTAATACAAGAAACTAGTGACACGTTTACCCCTACAATAACAGATACTACACTATGCCACAACAGTAATAAAACAAGACAAGGTTTTGGATTGACATGGATCTGGATCTATTCATCTTTATTTCATTCGTATGAGCCACATAATGTATTTGTGGATGGTATTACCGTTTGTTGTTATGGGTTTGTTTATCATTTAGGTGAGCATGGTGTGCACATATTTCTGTTCTATTCTCTATGTTTCAAACAGTATTTAACTGTTTATGTTGCTTTGAGCTCTTTCGATAGTTTACTTTGCCATTTGATTTACCTAAGCATGCACAAATTTGTCTATATTTTTCAATCACTATATTTCTGAACCAAGTTTCTATTTGTTTAATTACATCCAAATGTTTGTGGGGCTGAGTTTTACTCATCATATGCATTCTTCAGTTGCTTGAAGACTCTATAGAGGAACAATTAGAAAAAACTGGTTTGGCAACTGATGTGGAAAAGACAGAAGGTGAATCCAAAGAAGGAGACTTGGAAGATAACAAGGTACGAACGGAAATTAGTTATATATATATATATATATATATATATATATATATATATATATATATATATATATATATATATATATATATATATATATATATATATATAGAGAGAGAGAGAGAGAGAGAGAGAGAGAGAGAGAGAGAGAGAGAGAGAGAGAGTTATTCTATGGTGGATGTCACCAGTTTGAACCTGCTTATCATCTGCAGCCAAGCTTGTGATCTTAGCCACTGGAAATCTCGTTCATCTGATTAATTGTTCTTTGTTATTTGACATGAAGGGTCTCTTTCTTGTATTGTCTAATGATTCGAAATTCTGATGAGAAGATGCATACTTCCATAATAGTTTAGCTAATGTGTTTTTTACATTTATAACTGTCTTTGCACAATCCATGGGCCTTGTGCATTTTTAGCATCTGCATGTTATGTTAAAATCTTCGTTTAACCTAGGGGAAGTAGTTTTCTCCATCTTCCGTTAATAAATCCACATTTAGAATACCTTTTGTAACATCTTGTTGCCTCTTCTGTTCTGTATTTCATTCTCTGCATGTGTTGATGGTAACGTAAGAATTTCTTCTACTCTTTCCTTACGCAAAAATGAAAAGGAAAAGATTTTTGTAATGTCTAATCTACTTCATGTACAGGTTCCATTGTTCTTTTTCCTAGTTTCTCTATAGTCCCTATTATGGGAATTTCTCCTTAATTTGTGACTTTGTGGATAAACGTGGAAAATATGTAATTGTTTGTTCATGGTTTGCAGAAAATGCATAAAGAAGCAAGAAAATATAAAATTTTGGATGTGCAATTGTTTGTTCATGGTTTGCAGAAAATACATAAATAAACAATCTGGCCTACGTAACACCATAGAAACATAGAAACTGGACTGGTGGAGGTGTGGCTAGCAATATTAGAACAGCCAGCTTCCATTGTGGCCGGATGGTTGTTTTTAAAAAAAAAAAAAAAAAATTGTCGCTTAAAATAAGCAAGTCTGTTGCCACCTTTTTGCAATTGTTTTTAGTGGCACAAAATAAAAAAAAACAGCCATTCAACACAAAGATAGCCGGCTGTTTTCAATTCCTTTATCTCTCTCTCTCTCTCTATATATATATATATACGTATTATATAAAGCAAATTATCTACAAACAATGGAAATAGTAATAAAATTGTTCATGAATAATTAGAACTAGCAATTAATGATTAATAAACTATCAATAATTCAAAGAAAGAGAAAGCAATTTGTGCACCCGAGATGAGAAGCAGCCAAGTTACACCTGACATGAATCGGGTGCAGCAACCTTTTCTGAAGAGTCCTTGTTACTTAGATAACCATGCAGCCCATCTGCCTAGGATGCCCAGGTCTGCCTCTGAATCCAGATTTTGTGATGTAGGGATATCATTATCTCCAGAGAAAAATAAATAATGTTTGGTTGACGATTCTCTGTTGTAGTAGGTCTGTATTCCTACCCTCGTTTTTGTTCTCCTCTTCATTGGAGCAGAAAGAAAAGAAAGAGGTTTTTTTCTTAAGATTATCATTTTATCTTTCTTTTGCATTTTTTCTTGTATGACTGTTGCTTCAGGCTACTAGCTTTTTGTTAACAATGATGAAGTAATGGCTTAGATATCTTTCAACTTCTTACTCAGAAAAGGTCAGCAGAAGGAGGGAAGTCTGGAACTTTAGCCAAGAAAGTAAAGAAGGATAAGATCGTTGGTGCAACAGGAAAAAGTATCCGTTCTGAAGCAAGCACAGTCTCTGTAGCTCCTCGGGTGAAATCTGAACTTGCGCTGCCTGTGAGGTATGTGCTTGATTTCTTTCGTATGTGTGTGTGTGTGTGTAGAGCTAATGATAGCATTTCAACCTTAGAATTTTGAGGGAATCTTTTTCTTTCTGAAACAGGATGAAAAATTTTATCCTTTAAATGTCATTTGAAGAAGATGAGCTTTTTGATTTCGAAAACTCAACAACCAACCTTGACACAGTACAACATCTGATTGGGGAATGGGGCAAAGGCCCAACAACCCACTTTTGACACAAGTACTTGGGCGTGAGCCCATGACAGATGTAGAAGGCAATAAAATCAAGCTTGTTGACATCATAGTTAAAATGTCATTTTTATCAAAATTATATTCCAGCCTATTTATCACGTAAGACCATAGTCTTTCATGATAAAGCCAAAAGGACCTTTTTTGCTAAATTAAGCTCTCGTAAAACACAATTTTGTTCGATTCCCTATTTCAAGGTCAGAATTTGTTAATGAAATCATTGTTTCATTGTTTAGAATTCTTCTTTTGCATAAGTTACAAAAATATTTTAAAATACTTGAAATTAATGAAATTTCGCACATAGAGTTTGTGTTCATTGTTTTAACCTTTTTTAAGATGAACTTTAACTCAAGCTCAGTTTCTCTTAAAATAACCACTTCCAATTTATTAAAATTATATTGGAAACTCAAAGTTGGTGACAGGTACAAACTTCCAAATAGGTCTCTTCTTCTTTACTGGCAAACTCTAATTTCATTTTCCAATTACAAAGCTATTTTGATGAATGATGCTCGTAGTTCATTATCAAAATCACGATACTTATGGGAGGAAAATTCAGGATGTCAGATCTCACGCTTTCTCTTAAAAGTCATTGTCTTCTAAATTTCAAAATTTAAGCAATTGAAATGGTTGAATTACTATGGTGTAATATCACAATTGGGTCCATCACACTTATGCTGCGTTCTTTAAAAGATGCACTTAGTTTCACATATTCAGAATGGAATTGGTAGTTCCCATCAACAGATTGGATTATATGGTTAACCTGACATGCAGCATAAAAGAGAGGTAACCATGTCAAAACTGAGCACTTGCATGCTCAATTCATACAGTCGCTTAAAGACAAAAAAAAAGTTACTTACAATGTTAAACAAACATGATTGTTGAAGTGCTATGTTACTTTTACCTTCAAATCCAACCCTGTTTTTATCATACATATATCTACAAAAAAAGAAAGAGAAAAAAGTGAAAAACCTCAATTATTTGGCAAAAGCCAACGTGAAAAGTATCAATTTTTTTTGCATTTCTTTCAAAAAATGTTTTTAATATATTTAAATATTTTAGTGGTTTCTTTAATATTTTAGTTCAGTTTTTCATTTTTGATGTTTTTTGTAAAAAAATAATTAGAAAAGGAAATGTTAAAAACAGTTAAAACATGACTTACGACGAGAGATACTCAATAATGTGTTTGATTTCATCACAATCACAAATATCCACATTTTCCACAAAAAAGGTGAAAACCTTGAATAGGAAAATTTCATAGTAAGAATATCATGCTCTAGTCTCTACACGTTGTTTCCATTTTTCAGAAGAAAATTATTATTATTTAATAAACTGGGACCAAGCTTTTTTTAGAAAATTTAGTTAGAGAATCAAATTTCCGCAATTTTAGTTTTTTCATTATGATATTTTTTTTTCGAAAGATCAAACTTCTCATGGACAATTCAAAATTGCATAACCTTTTCCATTATTCTTTTATATTTTTAAATTTTCTGGACTCCTAAGAATTTGTCAAAAACTGCAAACTTCTCAAGTAATATGCGATAAGAACCTTGCTCAAAGCTTGAACTGTTTCTTGTTTTATATAGATATAATTATAAGCATAGCAGTTGCACACTTGCATTACATGTATGTGTATTTGACATATGAGACATCTTAATTTTAATGATTAATGTTATTTAGCAGTCAGAGTTGTCACCTTTGGTAAATTGGCATGCAATTAGGTCAACAGAGGTGGAGCAGGCATTGCTTGAGGACCTAAGGTACCGTGCAGCACTAGGAAGCTCTGCCCTTCCATCAGTTAGTTTCTATACGTTTATAAACACTCATAATAGGTAATTACTGTCAGCTTGTAGTCTTTTCATTTCAAATGTTTTTCTGGCTGAATTTTGCTGATTGCAACTCCCATCTCTAACTCTTTGGCAGTTTAAACTGTTCTGCAATTTCCTCTGATGGATCACTAGTAGCTGGGGGCTTCTCTGATTCATCTTTGAAGGTATAATATATCATATGTTCACTTGCTCCATTTGCTCCTTTTGTGATGTTTTTCTTTTTGGTTTTGTCCTTTATAGGTATGGGACATCTCAAAACAAGGTCATCAAGTAAAATCGTGTAAGTGTTTTTCATTTTTTTTTCTGGCGTAGATAAAAAATATGGAAGCTGTTGTGCTGATCTTTTCTTTTTTCCACTTGGAACCTCTTCTTGTATCTGGTTTCTTTTGCTATGTTTTGGTTTGGTTTAGATAAAATAGCTGCAAAAGCCTCTTTCATTTACCATGTTACATAGGCCTGAAATGCTGGTGCAACAAATATGTTATATATATATATATATATATATCTATATATATATATATGCATATATATAATTTTATATTTATACCTATTTATATGAGTCATCCTTTTGGAAATTGAAAGAATGAGAGTCTAGACCAAAAAAAAAAAAGTTGGATGATACGGTATAATATGATGTAGTTCATATATCTTTGCCAAGCCACTACACTAATAAATTGTATCGTAACATGTTTTATGAAACTAATAAATTCTATCATATCATATGATATGACACAATTTTTTGGTGTCATCAATGCCAATATCATTAATGATAAGTATAGTGACAAATAATGTCTTGGAGTTTTAGACGACGAGGTTTTTCTTGGATATAATACGGTGAGTTTGAAAAAACGGAAAAATATTGTAAATTTTTAAATGTTTTAAAAAACTAAAAATAGGTGAAAAATAAAATAAATGAGAAACTAATAACAGAAACATCAAAAGATAAGTAGATTTGCAACAAATAAAAAATGGAAAATGAAAAAAACTGTTTGACATTAAAAAATGAAGAAGCTGAAAAAACACTAAAATAAACGCGTTAAAAACACGTTTTTTTCGTTTTTAACGTTTTTTTAAAACATGTTTTTTAAAGTTTTAAACAACTAGTTCATTTATTGCGTTACTTTTACGTTTTTAAAACACATTTTTTGTGACTATTAAAGTCCCCTATTACGCTAGGCATTTGACCTAACGGGTATGATGTTATTTTAAAAAACATAAAAAAATCACGATCGCTTTGCGACAGTGTGGAGTGACCAGGTATGTCGCGGTCGGGGAGGCCACTACTGCACCTTCTTTTAGGAGGGGGCATGGCTGCCTCCCCTCCGCAGTGCTGGTGATGCTCGACAAGGCATTGTCGACACCATGCAGAACTAAGGGTGGGCGTTGGGCCCGGGCCGGGAAAACGGGCTGGCCTCGATCCGGCCCGTTAATAATTTATAAAAAATATTTTTTAAACTTAATAATGTGTATTTTATAATTAAAAATATATTTTATATTATTAAAAAAATTATAATTAAAAATAATTTTTTCTTATCAAACGGGCCGGGCCGGGACCCGAGCTATCGGGCCGGCCGGGTCCGGCCCGATGCCCACCCCTATGCGGAACATGAGGGCCTCTTCTGCGTAGTGGTCAAGGGCATCAGGGAGAACTGACAAATAATGCCCTTTTTTTTATATTTTTTTAAATAAAAAGGGGCGTGCGGACAAAATGTTTGGATGCTCACAAGGGGTGTACCCCTTACAACAAATGCTTGGAATAAGGGGGTGACACTTTCTCTCTCTCTTTCACCAAGTGATGAGTAGTACACCAGTTGGGTTGGGTGGTGTGTTATAGCTACGTCCTCAGTTCAATTCCTGCAGGGTGCTATGTTAATGGTATTGTGGAATTGTGTTGATATCAAGATTAGGGTGCCATTATGAGGCCAAGTGGACCAGTTCTTGCCCCCCCTTCTCCCATCTCGTCTCTCTCTTATATATATATATATATAATACATAGTCACAGAAAACGTGCTTTTTTTGAAAAAACATGATAAATTAACTAGCCATTTAAAACTTAAAAAAAACGTATTTTTTTTAAATGTTAAAAACGAAAAAAACATGTTTTTAACGTGTTTTTTCATTTTTTTCAGTTTTTTTAATGTCAAAAAGTTTTTTTCATTTTATATTTTTTATTTGTCGCAAATTTACTTATCTTTTCATGTTTGTGCTAGTAGTTTCTCACTTATTTTATTTTTTTCTTATTTTTAGTTTTTTAAAATTTTTAAAAATTTACCATATTTTTTCCTTTTTTTCCCTTTTTTTAGGTTCGGTATATTATACCCGAGAGAAACCTCGCCGTTTAAAACTTTAAGACATTATTTTATATATATATATATGCAGCAATTCCATTGGAAAGTGCAGATGTGGATCCAGATCGAGTACGGCGGTGTCTTCGTAGTTCGTATCCACATTTTTTCAAAATGCCCTGCACCCCTACCCATAGTTGTACCTGTGCCGGCACGTTACCTATGTGACATAGTTTGGAACCGTATATGTATTGGACATATGTGAGGCTATTATTGTAGAGTCATCTTGGTTACTTTGTATCTGCTTGTACTACATATTTAGTTAACAATTTGAATTGTGATTTCAGATTTAGGCAACCATTCCTAAATATATTCTTGATAAATCTAAAGATAAAAAGAGTGAACATTAGATAATTGTATTAGACTTTTGGCCTTTCAAGTGAAAGTCACAATCATTGCCAATATCCTTGTATGAATTGACCCAGGGTCATCTCTGGTTGCTACATATCAACTTGCACTATGTATTTGGTCAATAGTTTGAATTGTGAATCCCTCAAATTTGAGCAGTTATTTATGAGCTTAATCTGTCATAAGTCTAATGCAGTGCCACAGATATCTCATTATTTCGATATTAACATGAAAAATATGAACAAAAAAAAGTGAAAAAATCATGATATTTTGAAAAGAAACATGAATTTACCGTGTTTTTTTCACGATTTTTTTATTTTTCTCCTTTTTAACATTAGTATCATCATGGGTTCAAATCTAAAGTTAAACTAGATTATTTTTTGTCACTTTTATGATCATTAAACATTCTTTTTGACTTTTATCAAGCTTTATTTGTGTATTAGTTTCTGATTTATTTTCTGTACCTTGTTTTTTTTTTTTCATTTTTAAAGGTTTTTTGAGTTTTTGCTGAGTTTTTCCTATGAAAACAACTTTGCTGAAAAATACCTGAGAAAAAACTGTACCGTTAAAAGTAAGGCTGGGCGTCGGGCCGAAAAAATCCCGGCCCGGCTGCGGCCCGGTCGGCTCGACTCCCTTCCCCCCTTCCGGTCTCCCTCCCCCTTCCCCCCTTGCCGTCTCCCTCCAGCCTCCCCCTTCCCCTTCCCCCCTTCCCCTTCCCCTTTCCCCCGTTCCTGTTCTGCGATGGCTGCCGTCCAAAACCGCCACCTAACTTCCTCACGATCAAAACAACCCCAGGCACGTCCAAATCCCAGTCCAGGAGCATCGGCGCCCGGAAGCAGCTGCAACCTGCGTTTGATCTCAGTCTGGTAACCAAATCCTCTTCTCCACCAACTGTAATCCATGTCTATTTCTGGACTGTGACCTCTGCTCGTGTGGTTGTGTTCGTCGAGTCGGGCGAGGAGGAGCCGATGCGCCACTGGAAGGCCAGCCAATTTCCTTTCCCCTTTCCCCCTTCCTGTTCCCCTTCCCGTCTCCCTCCAGCGAGAGATTTGCCATTGCTTCAGAGGAGACACAGGAAGGCGGCACCGTCCCCCGTCGCCGTCGACTGACCTGATATCTTCTCCCTCGTCGCCGTCCGAACTTTCGAGTTGGGTCGCCCTGTCACCACGCCCCCAGGTAGGACAGCGGTACGAGGTCGCCGGACGCCATGACAGTCGCGACGAAGCCGGGACGGGCCTAAGTTTTGGTGGCCCGGCCCGGAAATATTATCGGGTCGGGCCTGGGCTGGGCTGGCCGGCCCGGCCCGATACCCACCCCTAGTTAAAAGCCTGAGAACAGCATTTGTGATAATGGTCTAATGATACACAAAAAAGGGTGAATAATAGATAATCATATAAGACTTTTGGCCGTTCAGGTGAAAATGGTAATCACTGCAAATGCCTTAATGCTGCTGACTTTGCATCCTTGTCCTGCCTTTTATCTTTTTCCAAATTATGCATCTATGATAGTCCATGACCCAAAAGAGCAATATTGATACCTTATCTAGTCTTTTGCTGACTAGATATCAAAAGATTCTTTTGCACCATTTGACTGGGAGCTGGCTCCTGAACAGCAATGTTTAATGAAGGCATATTTTTTATTTCAGACAATGCGGAGGGTGATGTTGAATCTGCTCATAGTGAAGCTTCAGCAGGGTTGGAAGGGAAAAGGCCTTACACATTATTTCAGGGCCATGCTGGGCCTATCTACTCTGCTGCATTTAGTCCTTTGGGAGATTTCATTTTAACTGCTTCAGCAGATTCTACAGGTTTAAATTCTTGTGCTTTGTGGCTTTCCAATTTGGTCATTTTTGGTTTTTGAGTCTACAAGCATCCTATCTGTGTCAACGTTGACCTCCCAATTCATGCATATCTTGCAGTTAGATTGTGGAGCACAAAGTTGAAAGCAAACCTTGTTTGCTACAAGGGCCATAACTACCCTGTTTGGGATGTCCAGGTAAACATTTCAGTGGAATAGTTAAATGCAAATATTCTTACGGACCTAAAAGGTGATTCCTTGTGATTTCATTCCAATATGTAAATGGAAACTCTGCTATTTGAGCACCTTCACTGTAGATTCTTTTTATGTATTATTTGAGTCCTTTGACTTCTGTAGATTTTTTAGTTTTTTTCTCCCTCCAAATTCTACTTGGTAGTCACATTTCACCTTCCTTTACTTTTTTTTCTTTTGTTTTTGAATCATTGTCAATTTGTCACAGATATGTCCATGTTTTCTGCAAACACTGTGCTAAAAATAAGGAGAAATGAAAAACAAAAATCATGAAAAAGTCTTAATATTTTGAAAATTTTGCCAATTTAAAATTCTTTCTTGTTCCAAGGGAAAGTATGCTGGGGCTTGCCCCATCTTTATTCAGAAAGAAAAGAGATTTACAAGCTCAAAAAATGGGGATGCTAACCATCGACCAACTTGACAACTTAGACAGGATTGAACCTGTCTCCAAGAACAAAACCAGCACCTTATGGCCTCTGGAAAAGCCAAACCAAAAGACAAAAGAGGATCCTGACCAAAGGCAGGAATCAAAACACCTTCTTAACCCATGTCCAACCCATCTGCCTGAAATTCGATTTCGAAGGTAGCCAACCCCACCTTCACTGAGATGTTAGCACAGCAAACTCTAATCCTGATTTGAGCTTCCTGCACTTTCCTCCAATCATGCTCCCATTTCCGTCTGCCTTCTAGCCTCCCTTTGAGTCTCTTTATCCAAGCTTTGTTGTTAGAGATGATGGATATAGTCCTCCATTATAGTGCTCATCGAACCAAGAAGATAATACCGCCATCTCCAGCTCATCTTTGCTCTGATCAGCACTGACAGATTTCTCAGACGTTTCTCCTGTCCTGGACCTCCAAACCACCGGTACCTGTTTTTGTTAATAATTTTTAGGGAATTTAAAATTTTCTTTGTTTGTTTGAACAGTTGAGTAGTTATTTTGAATTTTCGTAAATACTTTTTAAGAAACTTAGTAGAAAACTCACAATTTCTTTACCTTTTCTGTTATTTTTATTCATTTAAAAATGATTTGATTTCTGAGACTCACCTGTGAAAAATGAAGTTTCCAAGTAATATTCAATGAAAAATCTTGCTGACAAAAACTTGAGAACCATTTTTGTGACAGTGGTCTGAATCTGCAGTAGGTTTTATGTAAAAAAGTGTGATCCTCACCTTCATTACTAAATTGGCATTCTGTATGTTTTCTGGAACTGTATGATCCTGTTTAATGGTTCTGACTTTGATGAGTTCTAAATTACTAATCCACTGAAAAGGATCCTTGACTTGATATTGTGCCTCTGCTTATTTAGATTCATTTTTAATATCTTAAAAGTGAACTTTTAATCTCTTGTTGCGCCCTTTTGCAGTTCAGCCCTGTAGGACAATATTTTGCCAGCTCATCGCATGATCGAACTGCTAGAATTTGGTCAATGGACAGAATCCAACCATTAAGAATAATGGCAGGACATTTATCTGATGTTGATGTAAGCTTTTGCTGCTTTCTTTAGTCCGTTTGTTGCATTTGTAAGGTATCCCAGTATTCAAAGTCTTCTTTATTCCACGTGCTCATGACCAACCCCTTGAAATTTTTCTTGTCCCAAGGCCTTCATCGAATAAAAGACTTTCACATAGACAATATTTTCCATTAATATCTATTAGCCATTATAATGACAACTTTGATCAAACTGATTTATATTTGGTGCACTTAACCAACAAATGAAAACGTGAAAGTGCAAAGTCTAGGTGTGGTTGCAACTTACCATGCAAATAAAAGCATGGAAGAGCTGTTGTTATGGTATAACTAGGTACATTTACCCAAAGTGAAACCATAATCCTACACTTCTAGAGCTGATCCAGCTTGTTCTTGTTGTTATGGTATAACTAGGTACATTAATTATTTTGATACCTACATGATTTAATAACTTCATAACTCATCTGATTCAGACATTAAAGCAAATGCTGTTAACTGTTCTGGACTCACTAGACGATAATATGGGTCTATAGCTTTCAGCCTTGCCTATGAATGCCCTGAGCTAGATTTGGGCTTGTTGGTTTTGGTTTAATTATTGGATCTTACTAGGAAAGAAGTATGCTGAAGACTATGGCCACAAATATTGGTTGTCTTTTTAAAATGTGAGTTTTTATCACCAACTAATATAGTAATATGCATTCTTCTTTTTTTCCTATTAAAAAAATTAACTCTGCTTTTTTTGGGTATGTTTTGTGTTTTTTTTTGTTTCTCTTAGAATTACAAAACAGTATTATGAATGTTGACAAGATTAGTAGAAAACTCACAATCTTATAATTTTTTTCCATTTTTCTCTATATATTTATATTTTGTGAATTTTCAGACTTTCATAAAGAACAACATATTATCAGAACTTCAAGAAGAACCTTGCTGAGAACAATCTTTGTGGCCATGCGGAAGACGCGACGAGTTGTTACTTGTGCAAGTTCGTGTGCAAACCCGTTAATTCATTTGGTTCAACTTCAAACCAACCCAGGTGGGCCTCTCTATGGAGGTGGAATGAGCCCCATTTTGGTTAAAAATTAGGTCCGATAAGACCTTCGTTACAATCCTAGTTATTGCTTTAGGGTTACATAGGGCATGTTAGGGAATAGGAAGTGACCCAATTTTGTATACAAATTTGTTCCCCAAGCTAATTTATCTGCACATTTTCAGCTATAATGGGCTAGACTTCTTAGGTAGTGGGCATTGGCACCCCCCTTAAGGTGCTGTCTTTCTTTAGGACCTGAATGGAACACCTTGTGGGAAGGTGTCTCTGGTTCCCACATTTAATCGTTTAAATGAAACTCCGACCAAACTTGCCATATAATTTCAATTTGTCCACATTTTAAATGGAAAATTATGCATAAAAATAGGACAGTGACTACTGTAAGTGCTTCTTTTAACCTCCCTGTGAAAATTTAAAAAGATAATGTTTTTTCGACTTCGTATGAGTATCAATTCTCTCTTTGGCTCAAAAGTGAAATAAAGGAGAACGTTCTTTGATCTTTTGTGCTCTCTGCAAGTTTTTGGTTCATCTTTGCTACTTAATCCTTAAACTGTCTCTCTTCAACGGGACTAAATCAGATTCATAAGATGTAATGAGTTGCTTTTGCCAGATTTTTTAGAGGTAAAATTCTTTCATTCGTTTCAAAGGTATTGTACATTTCGCTGAGTGATGCCATGCTCTTGATCATTAGGTTTCCTCCTATCAGTGACCATTCTTAGTTGATTCGATTGTTTAAAGGAAACTAATTCATACTACTATATACAAGTTATTGGTCCTTTTCTTGTACTGCTGCTTACAGGCTTTGTCTGACACATTTGCATTCCCTTCTGTCTCTAGTTAGTTCTAATTCTTGAAATTTATCTTTCAGTGTGTCCAATGGCATGCAAATTGTAACTACATTGCAACTGGATCTAGCGATAAGACTGTTAGATTATGGGATGTCCAAAGTGGGGAATGTGTTCGCATGTTTATAGGTCATCGAAGTATGGTTTTGTCTATGGCAATGTCCCCTGATGGTCGGTACATGGCATCTGGTGATGAAGACGGCATGATAATGATGTGGGATCTTTCTACTGGTCGTTGTGTTACTCCATTAATGGGGCACAGCTCTTGTGTGTGGACCCTTGCTTTCAGGTAAGCAACCCCCTGTGCATATATAGCCCTAGTCTTTTGGTTGTCTTCCATGCACACGAAATTCTAAATAGTTAAGATTATAGTGAAGCTAATAATCTAACTATTGTGAATAAGATTTGGTTAGAGATGTTCTTTTCTGTGTTTAGTCTTGCTAGTTGCATTTATACCACTTTTTTCTTGGTAAACATATGCTTTCTGTTCTGTCAGTTGTGAAGGTTCCCTTCTTGCTTCTGGCTCTGCCGATTGCACTGTGAAACTTTGGGATGTCACTGCAAGTACAAAGATTCCTAAGGCTGAAGAAAAGTAAGCTTGTTTTTGCTGGTAAATTGGTAATGCAGCTAAATAAATGTACTTGTTTGAGTAAGTATCCTAATTAGCCAAACTCTTCGAATGGCAGAGGCAACAGCGCAAGCAGGTTGAGGTCCTTGAAGACACTTCCAACCAAGGCTACTCCTGTTTATGCTTTGCGGGTAAATGGTGAATTCTTCTTCTTGCTGCTTGTTGGTTATATTATGTCATGTTTATTTTGATTATGTTTTCTCTTTACAAGCAGTTCTCTCGAAGAAATCTTCTGTTTGCTGCGGGAGTCCTCTCAAAATGATCTAATACGTTTTGGAGCGGTGTCCAGCGCATCACTTCTGGATACCTGGCTAACAATCTTTTACGCAAGCAAAACTATTACTGACAAGATCCATCTTTTTGTAAAATGTAACGGAATTGTTTATACATACGGTCAATCATTATTATTCTACTGCATTGTCTTGGTCGTTGTGGTTCTGGTTTTTTGGGTCTTAAGAATCTGGTTGGGAGACTGTAGTTGGTTAGAACTGGTTGGGAGACTGTAGTTGTTTAGAAAAGGAGAAAGGTTCACGTAGAGAACATAAAAGGACACTGATAGAAAACCATGGCATATTGCTCCTAAAGTATGCAAGACTTTTCTTGATCAATTACTCTCGTAAAGATAGATCCGCTAGAATCATTAGCCAATCTTGCAGAAAGGAAAAGAAAATCACATGGAAAAATCGTCCAGGCCTTCAACTGTCCAAATGTATTTGCCCCTTCATCTTCTGTCTTTGGAGCCTTTATGTAAGGTCGATCAAGGTGTGTATGGCCACGAAGATGGTGTCACTGCACATGATTTCGTGATGTACCGGGACATCCATCAGCTATATTGTTATTTGCTGTAGTGCACCAAAGGTGGTTTATTTAAGGGTATTTAAGGGAAAAACTGGTCACTCGTATTGCCCAAAAGCCAAAAGGCACGCCCCTCTGCCAGTAGAGAAACTCACTGGAACTTTGCAAAACATCCAACTATCACGTAGGTAATGTTGCCTTCTCTCTCTTGCGCATACCTCATTTTTGTATAGTGGATTCAAAGTTAGTGGTCATGTGATGTGGGTCCCAGTTCAGCCCTATCGGCGTGAAGTCTTTCCAAGAATATTTTGAGGGCTCTTAACTGTTCAGTGAAGCGCTTCTAAGTGGAGGACCAGTTAGGGCTTCATAGCTGCCTCTTGCCTCGTATCCCCGTCCCATTAGTCGGCTACGTACTCCTCGAGTTGCAGGATGTCTTTTTCACCATAACTTTGCATCTCAAGACCGACGGCAGAGATGTTTAGAAGTGGAAGCAAATCTGATATATCAGTGCAACAAGAAAAAAATACAAAAGAATGGCTTGGCTCACACTCCAGTGTTCATCGAAGCAAACAAAAATATTAAAAGTAACGGTTTACATTATAAAATCCACACAAGAAGCCTATCCCGGACAGAGACATCTTTGTAATCAGAAGGGGACAACTTCTTTAGCTGATGAAAACCATCCCAGAACTAGAAAACTGGATATTCGGAGCCTTTAATTGCTGTAGAAACAGTAGCAGACAGAATGAACATAAAAAGGAAAGAGAACAGAAAATGTATAAATGCAGACAAGAAGAAATATAATAAAAGGGTATATAAATAAACCCCTTAGACGTATTATATCTCAATGAAAAGCTTGTCAATAGGAAAATGAAAAAGAAGGTGATGCAAGAGCTTTAGTGAAAAGCCAGTTAATTACAGCTCTGAGGAAACATGAAGCAGCTATGTGGTCTTCTTAAGAAATTTTTCACAATTATAATACGTCGATTTCAATTGTGTTTGATATGTTCATAGAAATTGAGATTATGTGCTACATAAATAACATATTTGTTGCCACAACAAAATTGACTTCAAAATATGAACTGCCATATCCTTAATAAGATTTCTCTTACAAATAGCCTTCATTATTGCTGTGATCATGGCAAAACATTCAACTTTAGCCGAGGATAATAATATTTTTTGCTACTTCTTACACCTCGACAAAATTTATTGAATTACAAGAACTAGTGGTCTCATGTTGGTTATAATTCGAATGAAGAGGATAAAATCAACCCTTTGGTTGGAATAATTTTTTTTTATATATTTAATAACCCTCATCATAGCTCGGCCGTGAGTTGGGGTTTGCTAGAATTAGCCTGCGACAAGGATAAAGATGGCAATATAAAGTCTATTACCAGATACATCAGACAAGGGTCGCAAGCTTTTGATACAAGGTAGGATTCTCCACTCTATCATCAAAATTTCATCTTCACTTCAAAAGTTTAAGTGTATAAACCATTTCATGACCATTGATCTCTCATCTTTTGTTGACATTAGGAGGCAAACTTGGTTTAAAGCATATCCTCTGAAAAGTTAAGGTACTGCATTTAGGGGAGAGTATATTCGCAAATCTAAATATGACATTTCAAATAAAAAATTCATTTATTTGATCTCACCTTCATCGTTCTTTAATAACAATTATATTACAATGTAATGTAATGAAATGACAAAATCATCATGAGTATCTTCGGCAAAGAAGGCATGTCTACAATGTCATTATCTAAAATTTCATTCAAAGATAACTTACTGAATCAATCAAATGAAGCCTAGCCATAGGGGTTCTCTGAAACATCAAAGTTTTTCTAGATGTAATATCTATCGACAGGAATATCAAATACTGAAGTGACATATGTAGAAACTTCTTGATTCAATATCATTCAAGAAAACATTCTTAACATTCACATCATCTGCGAGCCATTTTTAAACAAAAGTATGAACTATTAAGGTTCGGCTGAAGGTCATATAACAAGCTGGGGGCAAAGGTTTCCTTATAATTGTCTCATGCTCTTTTAGATAAAGATTAGTTATAACTTTGCATCTTTTCAATGGCTCATCACCCTTAATCTTTACCTTACCCACATGCAACCTACAGTTTTCTCTGCAGGTAAAGTTTTGGATATTCCATGTCTTTCATTTTTTGTAAGAATTGGAGTTGTATGTACAGTCACAATCCAGTGAAGGTATTGATTTGTTTTATAAAAGGTGGTGGATTCAATATAATAATACAATGTAACATGTAAGTCTTCTCTTCTAACTTATTGCTTTTAAGATGAAAAAATATGAACTCAAAATTTTGTATGATAAAGACATAAAGATCAGAGAAGGTTAATGAAAATTAACCAGATGCGTATGGGCTGAGATGAATGGCATGAAATGCTTTATGTTAGAATAAACAAATATATGTCAAAGGACATACAAGTAGATAATAGGCTAGTTCCTAGCAAGGCAGAAAGTTATATCCTAAAGTGCATGATTTGCAGAAAATTTAACAAACGCAGTTCTAGAAAAAATATGAAATTTAGAAAGAGAACGAAACTGAAACCTAAGAACATGCGGTGCCTAACTAAAGCAAGAACAACTATATCTTAGGCTGTGATCATTCATATGTGAAAACTGCTGAGCCCTATTATGACCATTTGTCTTGTTTTTCTTGTCTCCTTTCTTAAATGCCAAGAAAAATAATTGCTTCATGTGCAGATCTATTTATTCAAAAGGTGGATCTTGTGTATGTGGAAGATTACAAAAACCACATGCTTTTTAGACAGTATTCCAACAATAGCTTGATAAGCCAATGATAACTATATGATGATCTCTTATGACATGAACTGTGATCACTCGATGGAACAAATCAATTGATCAACATTTTCACTTGTATTTTTCCATGAACATGTTCAAATTTCATCCTTACTCTTAAGATCCACATCAATGTTAACTGTAGATGGACTTTATAACGTTTAAGAACTCAGCTTCTACAATTATGTAGTTATATAAAAGAGAGAATGAACGAGTAGACATCACTTTCTTTTCCATGTATGTAGAACTTTTGAACAAATGATAGGCACTGTTTATATCCCTCCCTCTTCTCTAATCTTTGTTTCCCCTTTTATTTGTCCAGTTACTGTATTTCATCACATAGTACTGGAATGTAGCTTTCTTCTTGATTAACTAATTGCTAAGTAATATTTTTGTCATCTTTTCGTGTGTGTGTGTGTGTGTTTCATTAATTAACCATTGATTTATATTGTAAATCAAGGACCAATTTTTTTTTAATAATCTTGTGGTGTTAGTCAACAATACTAATAAATTATGTTTTACTTTGATCTTGTAAATTTTTATGAATGTTTGAAACTTGAAGTTTTGTTTTCTTTGTCCTTTAACTTCGGGGAGAGTTGTAGCTAATTCATTTAGAATATTATGTCACATATATGTGTTCATTACATAACTAGTAGTTATCGACCCAAATCAAAAACCAGAAATATTTTACATGATTCAAGTGGTGTTAGTCACTAGCAATATATTACTTTTTGTTTGAATTAGTGAACTTTGTCAATGTTTGAAATTTGAGGTTTTGGTATCTTTGTCCTCTAACTAGAGGGAGAGCGATAGAATCTATATCGGCTGAGTAGAAGCAATGAAGATGTTCAATTATGATTGTCTTAGATTTGATGAGTAGAAAATAATCATCTTTATTTTTAATATCCTCTTAATACATGTTGGGTACAATCTTCACAATCTTAAATTTTTGACTTCTAGCTAAGAATATATAATTGATTTTCAGTTTGACCTTTTTCCCATGGATGTATGATATTTGGATCGAACTCCATATGTGACACATGTTTCTGTCGCTCTATATTTTTAATGTATTTTAATGTTTTATTTTCAATTATTCCATCATTCTATGTCTATCTTTTATTCTCAAAATAATCACACGCAACCCATTCTACTGTCATCTCTCTCTTGTTGGGATTTACCCATCTGGATAGTCCTATGTCGATACGGGTTCATATCTGTTTCGGATCCTTAAGTATAAATACTTGTGTCTTGTGATGGTGTAAGACACATTCAGATTTTACCGTCTGGGTAATCGGTCCCTTTAGCCATACGTGAATTGTCTGTCCCCATCACTGGGCTGCTATGGCAGAGGAGAGAAACCCACTGCCGCCGCCGCCGCTAGCTGGGGAACGACTCTATGAGGACTGTAGCCATTCTTCCAACAGCCGCCGACATTCAGTCGGCGGTCGCCTCTACAGGTTTTACTTCCGCCCTATGGAACACATGGATGTATGAATGTTTTTGTTCAATTTCTACATTTTCGTTTGTCCGCTATCTTGATTCTTCGCAAGGCTCCAACAATGGGTTATGGGCCCACTCCACGCTTCCGCTGTGCGTTTTCCTTTGCATACTTTTTTTTTCACACAAAGGGAATAGGGTAGAAACATGAAAGAAGAGGGCACCAGCGTGCTTGTTCCTTCCTCTGTTGCATAATGGGTGATGGAAGCGTTGGATCCGTTGTAGCCGCATAGAAAGGAACAGGGAGAGAAGTCGGACGTGCACCTTGCCGATGCCCACCCATTGTGTTGGGAGAGATAGAAAAAGGGGAAGCAGGAATGAGGATCGCCCGATGCCCCCCCTTCCGTTTTCTGTTTACAACATCCAAGAAGAAAAAGGGGGCGTCCTCGCCCAGCAGCCACAGGGAGTGACCGGTGGTGTCGCCTGGTGCCGTTCGGCACCCGGCGACCGCCAGAAACCTCCCACGGCCGGTGGGAGGGCCGGCTGAAATGCATCCAGCCGCCCCCATCGCCTCTGCCGTTAGGTTAGGGCAGCGGCGGTGGGAGGCGTTTCGGCCTTCCCCGAAACTGCTCGCACGTTCGAGCGGGTGGGTCGGACCCGGGTCGGGTACCCGGATCCATAAAGATTTAAAAAAAAAATTGTTTTCGTTGCCACCCGCCCGGGCCATTCCGCCCATTTTCTTTTGAATTTTCAGATCGGATCAGGTTCTGTCGGACTCGAACCGTATCCATACGGCCTGATTTTAAAACAGAACCGATTCGGTTTGTTTCAAAACCGATTCGAACATTTTGGGACCAATTCAGATCTTTTCTAGACCGGTTCAGTTGATTGTCTGACCGGTTCATTCAGTTTTAGAACCGATTCAGGCCTTTTCAAACCGATTCAAAGTTGTTTGAGACCGGTTCTTTCCCTTTTCGGACCGGTTCATCTAGTTTTCCACCGGTTCAGTCCATTTAGGAGTGATACGTGACCGATTCTAAGCTAGATGAAGCTGGAATATGTGGTTGTATGCCCATTTAAGGTGTTTGATGAATTGATTCGATCATTTTAGATCGATACGGGACCAGTTCATTATGTTCTATGGAGCTTTAATGAACAATTTAGATAGCATTAAGTTGATTAAGCAGAAATGATCTGTGTGTTTCATTTTATATGTGATTCTATGATATATTATATTCTTATATCATGTTTTGTTTAGGTCCAGGTGAGTTCAGCGGCAGCTATGGCAAGGGCTCGATATTCGGCTTCACAAGAGGATCTCGCAACACTCTGTTGTTTTTTTGACGCCCAAGAAATACAGTTGGGACCAAGAAACGTGCAGTAGCCAGTAGTCGAACGACGGGTGGAGGGACAGCCAGCCCAATCAGCATCAGAATAAGCACGGAGAGATAGTTTGTGGGGCTTAAAAAATTGAATTCCAAGCGAAAGGGTGCCCTGGATGTAGCGAAGAATCCGTTTCAG
>JAANDH010000882.1:0-33375 GCA_011799765.1 Nymphaea thermarum
CCAAGATTGCCTGCTGCCGCTGCACACCACACACCCTCCTAGCTGGTAAGAAGGGGGAAAACGTCCCCAAACTGCAATCCAACCCCAAATGCCATAAATGAAACAACAATCGTCCAAATAAAGCTCAACACAAAATCTGGTGCTAGGAGAGACCCACGGTGGTCGTGGGAAGCTGAAACAAAAGAGGGAAAAAAAAGCATTGACAGAGAGGGAGATTCGGACAGAGAAAGGGCTGTGAGGGGAGAGGTCGGGAGAGAAGAGAGAGTCGGTGGGAGAGTGAAGAGAGAGAGAACGGGTGGGGGAGTGAGTGCGGGTGAAGAGAGAGGGATAGCGTGGAGGAGAGGGCACGAGAGACAAGAGGGAGACGGCCAGAGAGAGCCGTTCAGTCGAGAGGGGAGACGGTAGACAGTGAGAGAGGGAGGAGGAAAAGAAAACGGGAAGAAGAAGAGGAGAGTGCTACCCAAGCGCCGCCGCCGTGAACGCCGTCGCCGCCCGTCGCCGCCGCTGCCTGCACCACCTCCGCCTTCCTCCCTGCACTGGCCCGAGAGCACCCAGGCGGTATACGGGAGAAAAGAGGGAAGGGCGAGGGAGAAGAGCCCTCGCGTCGGGCTCTTTCACGCCACGGGTTCGGGTCCGGGTCCGGGTCTGGACCCGATCCGACTCACCTGAAACGCCGAATGTCACAGAATTCATTGCATTATAGGAGACTACATCGCAGGCAATTTGGATAAAGAATTTCATTTCACAGCTCAAGATAGTAGAATCTATTGATAAACCACTTAAGGTTCACTGTGATAATGAAGTTGCAGTGTCTTTTTCCAACAACAACAAAAGTACTACTTCTTGTAAGCATATGGAACTTAAGTATTTTGTTGTTAAGAAAATGACAGAGAATTAGCTAGTGTGTATTCAACACATTGGAGCTACAGATATGGTTGCAGATCCTCTTACTAAAGCACTAGCATCTGGTTTTTTTTTTTAACATGTTAAGAGGATGGGTTTGTGTAGTTCAATGTAAACACACTATTATACAAACATTTATGAATGTGATCACATACAGTTTGTTGATTCTCATTGAGTTTGTTGTCTATTTATTTTAAATTTTCATTTGTTTATTGAGAAGTTTTGTAAGATAACAAAGGTGGGACATTGGAATGGATTTTAAGGCTAGTCCATTCATTTTGTTTACCCTCGATATCGACTTGGACTAGTGGAAGATTGTTGGGATTTACCCATCTGGATAGTCCTGCGTCGATACAGGTCCATATTTGTTTTTTATCCTTAAGTATAAATACTTGTGTCTTGTGATGGTGAGAGATACATTCAGTTTTTACCGTATGGGTAATCGGTCCCCTTAGCCATATGTGAATTGTCTGTCCCCATCACTGGGCTGCTATGGCTGAGGAGAGAAACTCACTACCTCCGCCGCTGCCGCTACCTCCACTGGGGAACGACTCTATGGGGACTATAGTCGTTCTTCCAACAGCCGCCGACATTCAGTCGGCGGTCGCCTCTACAGGTTCTACTTCCGTCCTATGGAATACACGTTTTATGAATGTTTTCTTAATTTCTGCATTTTCGTTTGTACACTATCTTGATTCCTCGCAAAGCTCCAACAGTTATTTCTTTGTTTTGTCCAGTAATTCAAAACTTGTAATATGGTTTTCCGTAGAGACTAACGCCCTGTTTGGTAGGAGGGAAAGGGAGGGAAAGGAAAGGAAAGGGAAGGGAAGAGAAAGGAGAGTGGTATTGTGGGCAATCACTATTTTTACACTTTCTCCATTTTCTTTCCCTCCCAATCCGTCCGATTTGGGAGGGATTGGGGGGGGGGGGGGAAGAAATTACACTACACAATCCCTTCCCTCCTTTTCCTTTCCTTTCCCTCCCCCTCCTTGCCAAACAGGTTTTGCCACTTTCCCTCTCTTTCTCTCCTTTCTAATTAGCTTACCAAACAAGGGAGGGATTGAGCAATCCCTCCCTTTCCCTCCTACCAAACAGGGCCTAAAAAATGGTAAGAACAAGAAAATTCTGACAAGGGTGTAACAGATTAAAGCTATCAAGAAGTCTACAGAGCAATTCATTGGAAGGGGAATGAACAGGAAATGTTGAACATTTGATTGGTGTGTAAAGTGGTGTGTTGGATTTTCAACAAGGGGTTTGTCAAAATAAGTTTTTGGCAACTATTGTTTTCAAAAATAGTGAATTAAAGCAGTTAGGAGCTTTCCTCATTATTGGTAATGGTCAATTAGCTGCTGATTGGAGGAAGACTCCTGCTGAAGGTAACAATTTACTCTACCACAGATTTGGTCTTCTTTGATGCCCTTATCCCTGTAGTGTCTATGCTTGAGGAGGTTAAACAACAAGATTCCTTGTTCCGTCGACCATTGCAGACGAGCAGTGCCAACCACCGTCAATGGAGGACGAGATTGCCACAAATTAGGGCGATGATTGTCGACGTTGCGGAATTTATGTTGGTGACCACAAGCAGCTCCTACAGTGGGCAGCCGATGTCGATGGTGGGAGGAGCTCCGATTTGGTGAAAGAAACAACTGACGGTAATGGATGGAGTCGGAGGTCAAGCTTCACGGTTCAACAAGCAGCACTAACATTGAAGGCGGCATCAGAGTTTCCTAATCTGGAAAAAAGCAATTGTAGTTACGGCATGGATAAAATTTGCCCCAAAATCAAGGGGATGTGGGTACGTATATGCCTGATCCACTCAACGACGAGACTTTGGGGCCCTCTTTTTATATATGGATTTGGTATTGCCATACAAACAAGGGAAGCCACCTTCACCTACCGTTTCAGCTGCTTTCTTTGCAGCCTAGGTAAATTAACTTGCCTAGACATCTCTCTATCCTTCTTAATCTCTCTCTCTCTCTCTCTCTCTCTCTCTCTCTCTCTCTCTCTCTCTCTAATCTCTATATTTCTCAATCTCCAATATAGGCGGTGCAGAATCATTTCGACAAGATTTTTGACGTTGCATTTTGAGGGGCTTCGATAGGTATGTGACCTACAATGTGTTTGATCATACTCGTCTCCTGTAGAATGTTTTAGTTTATGTCTACTTATAAAATTTCAACTTGGTTATAAAAAGAATAGCACTGGCACGTTGGCCTTTGTATCAATCTCTCAATTTATTGAAACAGATTTTAGAAGAATGTTCCCAAGAACAGCCTCTGAATAGAAAGTATTTGGCCATCCTAATGATATATAAGGGTCGATCGCACTTGGGAGGCCATAGAGTAGTAATTATGGAAATTTGATGATTTTGAAGATTTAATTACTTCCATGCACAAAACTCATTGAAAACTGGCTTATGACAGGATCTTGCTAGGTTTTGCTCTTTCTACAACATGAACACATGCTGAGTGAGGTCCAATTAAGGATATCAATAGATTGGGTTCGGATCAGATATACCTTTTACCATATCTTATTTTCGAGATATTCATATATCCGGATTTGGACTTGGATTCAAATTCGGATAAAAAAAAAAAGATTGTACCATATTTGAATCTGACAAGTTATATTTGAATCTGATCTGAATTCAAATTTTAAGTTATAACTGAATCTGACTTTTAAGTTACATCGGTATCCGATCTGAATCTGACTTGTAAGTTATATCTGAATCCATCCGAGTCCGATTTATGACTTTTAAGCCATATGAAAATCTGATCCAAATCCAATTTACGTACGAAAAATATACAGTAAACACCAAATGAATTATGAAACTCAATCTTAATATCACACTAACCCAAACTTGACTGTTGATAATTGTCAAGCTTATTAATAAAGTATATATATATATATATATATATATATATATATATATATATATATATACACACAGACACACTACATCATCAAACTTCATTCTTTAGAGCATGCAAATTTAAATTTTCAAAAATTGTACTTGGTTGTTGTTTGTTGATCCAACAAGAGACTAGATGAGTCATCCTTGACAAATTCAATAAAAAAAAAAGCATTTCACCATATAGTACAAGCTTGCAAAATTTTTCTTTTAATTCCTCCATTTGCCACAATGGATATGTTCTTTCTATTTGGATAAATACTTCAACCATGTTGATACGTTGATGCTATATTGAGGTCATGAGGATAATGCTATCAAATTAAGCTGCATTATGCAAATAAAAATTTTAATTAAATAAACATCATAGACACAAATAATTATAGGTTTTAATTGATGTAAAGAAAACATATAAGTACAAAAGAATATATACCTCTAATTTATAATTAAGTTTTAATGTATGCATATGCAAATGGTGCTTTCACTTCAAGCAAAGGTGTAGGCAAATCAGAATCATCTAACAAAAGAATGAAATAAGTAAGATAAAAATATGCTTAAAAGCATTAATAATAAGTAAATTACCTTTAACCTAATCTCGCAGCCAATCTTGTCCACAAATGAAGCCTCCATAATCTTTATATCTAATATACTTCTGTATAAATCAAAAATATGTCCATCTGTGTTGAATGTTGATTCTGATGCAACAGTTGATATAGGAATAGCCAAAATATCATATACCATTTTACATAACATACGGTATTTAGGTGCATTGACCTTCCACCATGTCAAAATGTCAATTGGATTATTTTTTGGATAAATAGGCTCTTTCAAATACAAGTCCAAATCTGATTTTGTGTGTTGGCTTTGTGATTATTCTTCAAGAAAGTCATCTAGTGTACTTGTTGTAAGCTTCTTATGAAAAGAAAATTTAATTAAAGAAGTAAAGCTAGATGCATCAATATCCTTCTCAATGTCAACAATATAATCAATACTAGTAGAGAGTGTCTTCAATGCATAAGTAGCTTTATATTCATCATAAAGATCACAAAGGTAGTTCTTAATTGCAGAAACATATTCATATTCATATACTTTCTTTAATAAAATTGCCTATAATAAAACTCAATTATTTTGATCTTATAATGATGATCAAAAACTACTGCAATTGCTAAAAGTAAATTGCATATATCCCAATACTTGTCGAACTTCGTTTTCATTCTTATTGCCATATTTGAAAGGCAAATTTCTGAACTTGAACACATTTTTTCAGTTTCCTTCTTTATTTCATAAAAACTCTTTAAAGAAAATAAAAGAAGTTAGATCCTTGACTGAAGAAATGATATTAGTGGCATAATAAAATATTGTTAAACTATTAAGAATAATAGTAGTCTTCTTTCACTCATCCTTAGTTGGTGTCAAATGATAGTGATGATCAAATTCTTGAAAACGACCAAAAGCTTCTTTATATTGTAAAGCTATATCAAGCAAAAGAAATGTTGAGTTTCATCTAGTTGGAACATGTAAACATAATTTTTTTTCACAGGTAACCTTGACATGATGCACTGCTCAATCAAAAATTTCACATCGAGTTAGAGATGCCTTGATATATTTTATGATTTTCCTGATCTTGTCAATCACATCACTTATGTCTTTGACACCATCCTGCATTACCAAATTAATAATAGGAGCAGCATATCTAACTTGAAGAAATTTTTCATTACAAACAAGTGCATCCTTCTCAAGAAGCCACTCTATCAATTTTGTAACCATGATATCATTTGTTGAATAATTATCTAATGTAATTGAAAATAACTTGCAATCAATGTTTCATTTTAGTAAACAATTTTAGTAAACAATCTTTGATGATTGATGCAAGTTTTTCTCATGTATGAAGTGTTCAACCATAACAAAGTTGAGAACTTTCTTTTTTATTTTCCAACTATTATCAATATAATGTGCAGTTAAACATGAATAACCATGTTTCTGACGAGATGAAGTCCACATGTCAGATGTCAAACTAATCCTCTCATTTTTTTTTCTAAAATATTACATAATTTTGTCATTTCATCTTCATAAATGTATATGCAATCTGATCTGACAGTGTTACGTGACAATAACTTGAACTGTGGTTGTAATTCTTTAATAAACTTTTGAAAGCTTGAATGACTAATTATACAAAATGAATATTCATGAAGAGAAGAATAATCATATTGGCTAAATCAAGTTGGCATTTATCTGAATCAAACCTGAAACTACCAACAATATGTTTTCCATCGTTGGTCTTTCCACCGATGACAAGACGTTGTTGGCCTAATTCTAAGTTAGGTCTTTTATGACATCCCTTTAAATAATTCTTTAAACGTATGTGCCCATCTTACTATCGCAATCTGTAGATATTTACAGTGTTGACAAACAACACGCTGTTGTCCTACTAAACTCCTTTCATATAGCTGATCTTAGTGACTTAGGTTTTGTAAGAAACATGTCAGTTTTTATATTGTTAGTAGAGACAAAACTAGAAGCATTGGCACCAGAGTATAATCCATAAGTTGCATATATAAAAAATAGAAAACTTTGACTAAACCACTAAAGACATACGGCCTTACTAGACCACTAAAGATGTGTTCTAGTTAAATCAGTAGTACATATGGTTTCACACTATACTAAGCATACCTCTAGCTCACACTTGCGATCATCAAATATTTCAATATCCAACTGACTTTGCTTTAACAGCAATAAAGATTCAAGTTGTCACCTAAAGCAAGAATATAGCCTAAATGACTTTCTATCATTAAGTTGGCTACATAGTGATATACAAAAACTTTGACTAGCATGTATTTCATTAAGAAATGATAGTAACCAGTGGAAGACCTTGACCAATTTGTCTATATGCAGTTTGTAGGCCTAAATCTGTCATATTTTGTTTTCCTTGTTTAGAGCTTGATTTTCTTTATTATATAGACTGATTCACTTTACATGTGTTTTGCAGTTAAGAAATCTAGTGTGGGCTACATCAAAGCATGATGTCTACTTAATGTCTGGATTTTCTGTGAACCATTGGTCCATATTATCAAATATCCTAATAAATGATGCAATAGAATGAATATAACAAATATTCCACAAGGCTTACCAATGTAGCCAAGGGTCAATGGACGCACCAAAAATTAACGTCAAACTGTAAAGAGACAAATCAAATGTATGGTAAATATATGAATGTTTCCTAAAAATAAGTCATATTCTATTGCAACTTGCACAACTAAAATTGCAATTAACCTGGTTAAATTCAGAGCTGAAAGTTGGTCTTGAACAGCCACATTGGCTTGCTGCCTAGCTATATACAGGAAGCCAATGTAGAAAGATGTACATACAATCCAGATTCACATTCAATATTTCTTTCTACATAATGTAGTAAAATGTACCTCATATGAATATGCCAGAAATAACATGTTAGCTTAATCCAAGACTCTTCTTGAACTCAGGCCTTTGTGCGATTAGACTATTAGGTATACCAAGTCTCATTGTTCCAACAACTCCTATATTAAGCTTCTAACCTGCATTATTTGCTCCAGGAATTCCATAGATGGAATCTTAAGTATTTCCACCAACATATACACCTTATATTAGGTAGAACAGCATCAACATGTCAGCAGATCACACAAATAAAAGGAGACAAAGTCTATAAAACATGATACAAAGCTTCATATACCTGCTGCAAATGAGCAATCCATAAAACATGATATGAAACTTCATATACTTGCTGCAAATTAGCAATCGTCTGCCAATTGCAACTAGCTGGTTGTTATCCTGATTTTGTCACATACATGGTACTAATAAATTCACTTGGTAAAACTGATCAAATATTGAAAGCTGCAGATATGTTGCTAGAAATGATTGATTCATAAGTTATTGATTTGTGGGCCAGGATGCGTGAGGAAGCTATGAGAACTTTCAAGTGAATGGTGAGCTATGGAATAAAGCCATATTCATTAGCCTATTCAGTCATTTTGGATGTAATATTGAGGTCTAATGATACTGCAAAAGCTTTGATTATGTATCAGTGAATGCTTAGAGATGGTTTCAGGCCAGACAGAAATCTTTATACATTCATGATACAGATGTTTGCGCCTCTGAATTCATAGTGTGAATCCAAATGGAATCTGTACCATTCTTGTTAATGTACAATGCTATGGTCGCGCCTCTGAATTCTTGAAGATTGCTGTAAGACAGGGCAGGGAGCCTAGTCAGAATAACTTGTTATCTATCTTGAACTCACATCTTTCATTGAACAGACACACAGATGCAAAAAAACCCATTATTTTTCTAAAAGAGCGAGTGTCGGGCGCTTACTCTTTAGTGCAGGAGGCATTGATCCTTGTGCATAGTAAATCTCATTGGTTGGAATCTGCTATGGAAGAGTATTATCAACTTTGTGGCATTGGTGATGTAAGCATTGCTGTTTATGAATGTCTGCTCATATACCTATTTAAAAGAAAGCATATCAACTTTACCAACAAATTACACTCACAACTTTAATAAGTTAATGCTAGCCAATTTCACACACAACAAAGATAGCTAAGCCTAAAGCCAATTGCACGCAAACACAGGGAAAATTTGGCAGTTCAAATTTCAGCAGCTAAGGGCATTTCTTCTAAAGGAATGACAATTATAATACACACACACGCGCGCGTTCACACAATATAAGAAGCACGTGATTTAGTAAGGTTAGCTTTTTAATTGCCTACAAAATGAGTAAATATTATGAAAGTTTACATTAGAAGGCATCAACAAAGTATGAATATGATTGAGAGACTGAGATTTAGAGAATAAAGCTTCTATGTTCATGAATAGCAAAAGCAAACAGCAATTAACATGATCAAATCAGACAAGAAGGATAGTTCCCATGCTTAAAATGAGGCACTCCAATACCATCTCAATGGCATCAAACTTATAATACATAAAAGTATGCACTCTTCACACAACAGCAAGGAAAACTAAAAAAATTTCACATCAGTACATGGAAAAGGCAAGAAACTGTGGAGAACAATAGAGTGTATAGCTATTAAATGAGAAAGATAGAGGACCTTAGCATTAAGACTATGGACTGTCTAGAAAATCAAAGTTTAATATTATGACAATGATTGCCTACCAGGATGTATTCCACATATGCATTTGTTGAAGCAATTGAGAAGAAACCTGCCACTGAAGCAAAATAATGGAGAAAGCAATGCCTCAAATGATTCAAATGCTTCTCAAGGATTCATGAACAATAAAAACAAACTAAGAACTATTGAAGCATAGAGAAGGGGCTTGAATGGGTGAACACCATAGAGAGCCTCAAGGATGTGATAAAGAGGCATTACCCGAATATTACAGAAACATGGGTGAACGGCTCTGATGAATGCTTTAGACCATTCAGGTTCCCTTATTGTGAAGGTGGAGAGGATCCATGATGGATGTAAAATGAGAGAAATATGGACGTGGACATTGATTTGAATGTAAAACGAGAGAAAGATAGATGTAGACAAACCTTAGCACTCACACCATCCGTGAATCCTAGGAGACGCTTGGAAGCTTTTGGCTGCCGTTCAGGTTTCAGGCCAGTCGCCCAATTTTTCTCTCTTTTGAAACCTAAAACATCATTCTTTTGGTGTTGGGTGGTGTAGGGAAGACATGTTTGATGGTGTAGGGAAGACATGTTTGAGGAAGAAACGAGAGAGAGAAGAGACAGGCAGACAACCAATAATCTCCAATAATGTACCAATAACGTACATGAAACCACCAATAGAAAAAAAAAAAAAAAAAAAAAAAAAAAAAGCAAATGGGAACGGGCGGAAGCTTCTTTATCTCTATTTTTTAATATATGCTTGATTTCTCAATACTTATCAAATTTTATTTTTTATAATCAAAATACATTTCCAATTTGGTGTGCTTGGGCCCATTGCAAATTTAGTACGAAGAATTAGATATTTATATTACATATATATATATGCATTTCAACGAGTCGAGTTTTTTTACCGAATTTCACTATAAATTGCTTTACATTTTGAACTTTTAGATTTTCATATTTGAAAATAATAACATATTTTAATTGAGCAAACTATTATTTCATGATGATCTTTTATTGATAATTATTAAATCATGTGACCCATATTATTTTTCATTTAAAAAAGACGTTATTTAATGTTTTTTCTCATTTCATTGAGTTAATTAATTTGTGTTACATCCGCAAAAAGAGTTTTCAATGATATATCAGATAATTTATTAGTTTTCTTAGCTTTAATGCAATAGGTTTTTTTTTTTACATAATTGTATATTTAATCTAGTGATATATCAGATAATTTATTAAATCGAACAATTTGTTGTTTTCCTACTAGTTGAAGGTTTTTGTTTTCAAATTTGTGAATTATATGTTATATATCAAATAACTAAGACTTTTGGATAAATTTTATAATTATACAAAATAATTTACTTGATTGATTAAATAAGTAATTGATAAATTTGACAAATGAAACTTTTTTATGAGTTTAGCAGTTTTTTCATATTAAATATATTTATTTGAGATTATGCACAGTGAAGATGCTTTCAAATTAAAATGAATATCATAATGTGTTTAAGATTTTCTATTTGTTATAAAACATATTTTCTTTTGAGTTGGTTTTAAAAGAAGTATATTTTTTGCTATCAATTTTTATTTTATTTTCATAAGAAACATTGATTAACAAATCACATTTACAAGGTCAAATTGCACAAACATAATTATAATAATTAAAGTACATTGTTTGGTACTTTTGTTCAAAAAGTAACTTGTTTGGTTTCTGTCAAATTCCGACGTTATGAGTCTCAGAAATTTGAAATTGGCCTCCTGCTGGATAACTACAAAACACCATAAGCCTTTCCTAGAGTCATCATAAACCATGGTTATGCGATCATTTTTGCTAATGCTTCATTGCAAGGTGTTTTTAGGAGTGGTTTTCTAAACAAACTTGTCAGGCAATATTTGGCAACCGACTGATTTTAATTCCTCGAGGTCTCTCATACATCAATCCCAATAATTCTTTTTGAAACATGCCATTTTTTTAAATATATAATATAGCTATTCTTGGAACCAATTTGACATAATGGTCCATTAAAAATTTTATATCTTTAAAAGTGTCTTTTTCATATTTTAAAAATGTCCATCTTGTTGAATTTCTTGGTTGAATTTTTCTTTATTATTTTTAATTAAATAAATAAATTATTTAAGATATCCTGCTTAGTTGATGCCTTAACTATAATAGTTTGCTTGATTACAAAAAAAACATTTAATTAAACATAGTATTAATTAATTAATTAATCAGTTTTATATGATATAGTTTTAAATATTTTAAGTTAAATGGTGTATATGGTAACTATATGGCTATTACTATATGTAACTTCAGGGAAGTCATTAACTCTTAGTCATATTATACCTTCACATAAAACTTATATTGTTCTTGTATCATGATGTTAAGTTAGTCTGTTTGGTTAGATCTTTTGCCCAAACATCCTACCATTGTCATAGATTGCAATTTCAAAACCTACGTCATCAACTCAAGCTCTCATGGTTCAGATTCGGATATTAGGCTACAGGATTCGGCTCTCGCAGTTCGAATTCGGATACCAAGTTACAATTTGGATTCGGATATCAACTCACGGTTCGGATTCGGATATCAAGTTATAGTTTGGATTCGGATATACTTGTTAAGATAGTTAGTAGCCGATCTGATTTTCGTAATCGGATGTTAAATTGCTTACAATATCCAATTTTTTAAAAGAAATTCGGATGGATATCTGATCCTAATCCGATCCATTGACATCCCTTGGTCCAATAACTTCCTAGGTTTTCTGCTCTATTTGGTTCTCTGCTTTGCTAGGTTTTCTGCTTTGCTGGGTTCTCCTACTCCAATCTTTCTCTTCATGTATTGTTGATCTTACTGTTGATGGTGTTGGTCTGACATCCTCAACTTCAAAATCCGGATTATCAAATTACCCGGCGTAGCTTGATCTCTACTTTGCTTGGTTCTCCTGCTCCAATCTTCGCTTGTTAGAACAACATGCTTATGAATCTTTATGATCGTAGAAAATGGTTACAATGAGAGTGGATGGTCTTGTACTTGAGCATATTGCTAAGGTTACATCTTACTTTCGTTTGGGATCTTGTGGAAAGCTTCTGAAGAAAAAGAAAAAAGAGAAGGATAGAACAGAACTGAAATGTTTGGTCTTCCTAAATAAATTGTTCCTTTTAAAATATTGTGCTTCCTTTCCTTTTTCATTTCACCCATGTTAAGGTTTAATCAGTATGAAGGTAATGTACGGTTCATTACCCAAATTTCTTTTTTTTTTAATTTGACAATAGATTGGTGGCATATGTCAAAGTGGGGTTTTTTTCTTGTGTCACATGGGTGTCGGTATAGGTGCAGGTGCGGACACTAGTGCAGAACATTTTTCTACACAAACTTTCTTGATGTGTTGCTGCTCCCGAGCCTATCTGGTTTCTCTGTTGTTCAGTATGCAGACGACTTTATCGTTTTGGTTACTGCCTCCCACTATAAGATTGCTAGAGTTTGGGTTTTGCTTCAGTATTTTGGATCGGCCTCCGGGCTTTCCATTAATCGTTCTAAGTGTCAGTTTTCAATCCTCCATGTTGATCCTGCAACAGCACTTTTTGCTGAAGCTTATTTTGGTTGTAGAATGTCTCCTCTACCGTTTGATTATCTTGCTCTTTTGTTCTCTCTGTTCTCACTGGTGCCCTCCTTCTGGATGAATGTCGATTAGCATATGCTTGCCCGCCTACAAGGTTGGTAGGCTAAGGTTCTCACCCTTATCGGTAGAATTACCCTGGCCTGACATTGTCTCGCTTCCATCCCATCCCATGCCCTTGGTCATTACAAGCCACCCACTTCCACTTTCACCAGTCTCAATCGTCTCCTCCAGTGTTTCCTCTAGGGAGGTGACCACCCCTTGGATTGTCTTGTGTCGTGGGAGGTTGTTACATATCTTCGGTTCATGAGGGGTTTGGGTATCTTTGACATCAATCATACTTGTATTGCCTTTATTTCTTTTGGTTATGACATGTAGCCACCTTTGACCAGTCTCTTTTCTCATTTCTTCGGTCCAAATATGCCCTCTCTACCCCTCACACATAGCACACCATTAGCTCGGTCATTCTACATCACACATTTTGGAGAACTTTTTTCTTTTTGCCCTGCTAACCTTCATCCACCTGGCTCACGTGCCCCCCAAACCTTGCCTTTCTTGGCCCATTTTACTGCCTCTTTTACCTTTGACTTGTGTTACCATGCTACTTTTGGGCCGGCCAGTCCATGGCTCCCATGTCATGCTTTTTCAGTTTTTTAGCCCTTCACCGTATGCCGTGGTTTTCATTTGGTTTTTTTTTTGTTGGTCACATCAACACCTTATATCATCTCGAGCATCTTAAGATTTACTTAGCTAACTAATGTCTTCTTTGTCTCTCTGCATAGTCAAGGCACCACCTTTTTGTTGACTGCCTTTTCTTTTGTGAATTGCTTGTCACCGCCTGAGCTTTCCTCTCCCATACCCTTCCCTCTTATCGAGGCAGCTTCTTTTGTTTTCACCTTCACCTTGATTCAATCAGCAACGGTTGGCATTTTACCTAGCCATCTTGACTTCTTTGTTGTTGGTGATGGGTTTGAGAATAGCACAAGAATCACATGTTGAAGGACACAACAGCGAGTGTCACTTCAGTTGGATGTATCGTGAAGGCAGATGTCCATCTCGCCCTTCACATTGGCCATAGGACGACTTGTGCCTCTGACTAGTTCACTCTCTCTCCTTCCTCCCCTTTTTGTTTTTTGTTCATGCTCAGATTTCTGTTTCTTTATGTTATTTGTTATTGTTTTCTTTGTTATTTTTCTCTTTTTCCACTTTTACCTTTCTCTTTTATTATTGTTGTTTGGGGGCGCATTGTCACTGTTTTTTGTCTTCAATGTATTCTCATTTTGTCCTCCTCCTCTCTCTCTCTCTCTCTCTCTCTCTCTCTCTCTCTCTCTCTCTCTCTCTATATATATATATATATATATATATATATATATATATATATATATATATATATATATATATATATATATACACACACACACATGTACATCAATATTGTTGATTCTGTAGTCAAATTAGTAATGTTCGATGCAAAAAGAATTGACACCAGTATATATTACAAACATTATACAATTCATCGAAATTGAAGTAGCAACTTTGCTTTATTGTCGGTGTGTTTGTTACGCTCCGACGCAAAGAATAGTGTCATTCATGCTAGAACCAATGGGATAGGGTTTGTCACAGATTTTGAAGCTCCAATGGTTAACAAATGTGTTGCTACTATCATCGATGCAAAGCAAAAATCATCGCTCAAATCAACGATGGGGTACAAAATCGTCGCCACTACCACTGACGTGGTAAAAATCATCGAAGCTAAATCAGCGATGAGACCTTCACCAATGCCGTTGGTGACCCATTTTCCATGCTGAAGCTATTGATTTGTGACGTGATAGTAGTGTCGTTAATTCAAATGTTTGTTGTAGTGTTAGCTTAAATGAGGTCTACAATTGCTAGGGGAGGACTCAAGATGGAAGTGTTAACCAGTAGCATGGGCTGAAGAAGAAGAATGAAGGGATATGTGGAATGGAGGAGGAACTGGCTGCTGCAATGGTGGAGGGCAGGAGATTGGGGTGGCGAACTTTCAATTGAGTACAACTATGGTCAATGGTGCCTTGTCAGGTGGGGTGTATGATTTTGTCACATAGAATGATGGATGTTTTCAATATGGCTAGAAAGCTTCATGCTTAAGGAACTCAATTGTAGATCTTTGTTGTGTGATCACTAGTTTTACTGTTTTCCTTGACCTTAATCGCTGGGTTTACCATTTGTTGAGCTCCTTTTTTTTATGCAAAGCATCCCCTGTATTCTTTCATGTAAATAACATTCTTTTGCAATAAAAGAAAGAAGCCTGCCTCCCAGCAACCCGTTCGTTGGATGGTATGTTGCAAGTTTGATGTGGCCTTATGTGCCAGCTCTAAAACCATATGAGCATATCATCAAAATAGTTTCCGACATTTACAGATAATGACTTACCTTTTGACGTACGCTTACTTATAAAGCGATGTGTTGCACATAACTACCCAAGAGAGAAAGTGTGTGCGTGTTTGTGTGCATTAAATTCCATCAAACGAAAATGCTCTATTAGGACTCTTCTTATGTAGTCGCAGCCTATGTTTGAAAGGTTACTAAACTCTCCTGAACTAAACTTCAAATTGTTGTCCCCCTTGAGTTATATAGTCGAAGACTTAAAAAACCATTGTTGTAGGATGAGGGGATCGAGTTATTTCCATAAACTCTTATCCGAATCATTCTTCCAACCGAGTTCCCATAATCCTTGATCCCTTTTATAAGGACTTCGGCTTATTTTGAAGGAACAATTTTCTAAAATCCCCACTCTCCCTTCAAATCCACGAAAGAACCCAAATATATGGTTCTAGTGTAAAGGATTTGGGATATGTTAAATCTTTCTTGCAAAAATCTTCTCTATCTTCGAACCGTAATGATTATAAATGCAAATCCGTGCCCCAGTTTGAAGGGTTGGAATTATTTCAAAATCCCCTTTCCAAAACATCCCTTCTAGGGCTCTAGTGTTGACAAACTAAAACCCATACATGGTTCCAAGACTGAAGAGCCCGACCCACTTCAAGACCCCTTTCTTTCCATAATCTAGTGGTCCAAGTCCATGGTCCAAAACTGAGGATCTGGAAATGCTTTTTCAAAATTCCATTTTCAAAGTCATCGCCCTTTTCTCTCGGGTAATGAGCATTCCGAGCTCATGATTCAAGGCTTGAAGACCAGGGATCCAACCTCTTTTGGGCAATAATGTAGTACCCAAGTCCATAGTTAGGGGTGGGCATCGGGCCGGGCCGGGCCGGCCCGGCCCGCTAAGACCAGGCCCGGGTCGGCCCATCAGGCCTGAAGCCCGGGCCCGGCCCGATAATCTTGCCGGGCCGGGCCGGGCCACCAAAATCCAGGCCCGGCCCACCGCGAGGAGGGAGACACGGGAAGGGGGATCCGAGTGGAGAGGGAGAGGAGCGGGGCGCCGGGTCTGCGGGGGACGACGGAGGCGGAGAGGGAGGGGAGGGGCTGCCGTGGACGGACGCGGAGAGGGAGGGGAGGGGCTGCGGTGGACGGACGCGGAGAGAGAGAGGGAAATGGGAGAGGGAGACGGAGCAGAGAGGGAGAGGGAGAGGGAGCAGAGGGAAACGGGAGGGAGACGGAAACCGGAGGGAAACAGGAGGGAGAGGGAGGGAAAGGGAAACGGGAGGGAGCAGAGGGAAACAGGAGGGAAAGGGAAACGGGAGGGAGAGGGAGGGAAAGGGAAACGGGAGAGGGAGCGAGCAGAGGGAAAGGGGAGGGAGAGGGAAACGGGAGAGGGAGACGGAAGGGAGAGGGAGCAGATAGGGAGAGGGAGGGAGAGGGAGCAGAGGGGAGACGGGAGGGAGCAGAGGGAGACGGGAGGGAGCAGAGGGGAGACGGGAGGGAGAGGGAGACGGGAGGGAGCAGACGGCCGTCGTCACCTCGTCGGGGCATCGGCGCAGAGAGAGCACCGAGAGAGAGCACCGAGGGAGACTGGTGGGAGCAGACGGCCGTCGGGGCATCGGCGCAGAGAGAGCAACAAGGGAGACGGGAGGGAGCAGACGGCCGTCGGGGCGTCGGGAGGGAGCGCAGAGAGCACCGCTCGAGGGCGGGAGTCGGGCCGGGCCGGGCCGCCGCTGGGCCGCCCTTCCTGCCCAGGCCCGGCCCGTACCGGGCCGGGACGGACCGGCCCGACGGCGGCCCGGCCCGACGCCCACCCTTATCCATAGTGCAACTAAGGACCACGACCCATTCCCAACATTCCTTAGTCTAACCAAATTTTTCAAAGTTTCTGACCAAAAATCGAAATGTTTGAAAATAAATCTGTTGCACCCCATCATGCACTTAAAATTTAGGATAATGGTTAGGAAAGAATGGCAGGCAAAGTGGCTTGCAACTAGCTGTGTCTGCATTGTAATGGAGGTACTATGTGAAAAAAATAAGAGGAATGAAGATGATGGACACAAGAATTAACGTGGTTCGGAAAAGAAATTCCTACTCCACGACTCAGTCATCAATTCTAGATGGACTGGTTTCCTTTCTCACGTTAAATTTTATACAAGTTTTTGGAATCAACCTCCCGATCACATGCATGTTTGGTGTATGAAGCATGAGATCCCAAGTATGATTTTCCTGTAAAGCAGCCATTTCGTCTTTCATTGCTTGATACCAGCCTGGGTGTTTAAGGGCTAGGGTGTGAAGGTTCAAGTGGAATAGATGAGGTGGTGAGGGCAAACTTAGGATTAGGTTTTATGATGCCAGATTTGGATCGAGTGGTCATAGAGTGAGTTGAGGCGGAGGTAGTTGATGAGACTAATGGTAAACTAGGTGGCTCGAGTTGGAGGGGTGATGGAGGGGCTGGTATGGGGGGTGTAGGAGGTAAAGGGGAAGGATCTTCAGTATTATGCATTTGGGCTAAACGTTGGGATTCAAGATAAGAATCATTGAACGAATCTGAAAAGGATACAAAGTCAGCATTAGAGGTTATGGGCCTAGGAGTTGGCATGGTGTTTTTGTAGGGAAAATGAGTTTCATCAAACAGGACATGACGGGAGATGTATACACGGCCAGTGGGAGGATATAGGCATCTATACCCTTTATGATGGTTGCTATATCTAATAAACACACAAGGCAACGACTTTGGCTGAAATTTGTGATTCGTATATCCTCTAAGGTAAGGGTAGCATCTAGATCCAAAAGCTCGAAGACAAGAGTAATCAGGTTGTTTTTTATAAAGCAACTCATACGGTGTTCGCATGTGTAAAACTTGTGATGGAAGTCAGTTGATAAGCCAGACTACAGTTGAAAAAGTCTCGACCTAGTATTGAGCTGGAAAATGACTATGAAATAACATAGTGAGGCCTAATTCTGTAACGGCTCTATGTTTTCCTTCCACCATACCATTTTGCTCTGGCGTCTTAGGACAACATTTTTGATGTTTGAAACACTCTGAGCTTTGCATCAAATTGTGTTTGAATCATTTTGTGAAATTCAAGAAATTTGGCAAAAAAATCAGATTTTCATTTTAGAGGAAAAATCTATGAATATCTAGAGAATTGATCCACAAACAAAGCATACTATCTTAGATTCTGACAAGATGTAGTAGGAGCTGGTCCCCATAAGTCACAATGTACTTTAGAAAATAAAGAATCACAATCATCATCAATAGGAAGAAAAGGAAGTCTACACGCCTTCCCCATCTGACAACTAGCACAAGTAAAAGATTTAGGCAAATGTTCTGTCATCGTAATCAACTTATTTCAGTCATAAAATCTAACACTTTATGATGTGGATGTCCAAGACGTCCATGCCATACTTCAAAGGGAGCTGACCGGAACCGTGTGGAAAAGAACACATTCTTCGGTTTCGGCTTGAGAGCATACAAATCGCCTTCTCTAGACCCCGTTGCAATCACTTCCTTGGTCTCCTTGTCCTTAATAACGAAGAATTTTGAAGAGAATTCAAACACATAAGGCATAGTAGAAGTGAGTTGACTAATTGAAATCAGATTTTTTTTTACGTCGGGAACGACAAGAACGTTGTCGAGAGGAATTGTGCGATTTCCCACATGGATATCGGCAACTCCAATATGTGTAATATCAAGATGCTGGCCATTTCCTACCATAATTTTGTCAGATCCTCTATATAGAATGCAACTTTTGAGTTTACCTAGATCATCGGTCACATGAGAACTTGTTCCGGTGTCAGGAAATCAGACTTGATTATTTGGATCGGTGATTTGTCATAGCAACAAAAGTCTGTGGCATATCACGTGGTTGATAAGCATGATCAAATCTGTGATAACATTTAAAGACATTATGATTATTTAGGCCACAAATCTGACATGATACCTTGGATTTATTCGTCTCTCCATTGGCCGATCCTTGCTGATTTTGAGTTTTAGTTGCTAGATTGAAGTCATGTCCCTTGGAGTTGAACCGACTGTTGTTGTTACTGACATTGCGCCAACCATTGTTGTATCATTTTCTGTTGTTTTGATTGTTGGACTGTTGTGTGAAGAATGTCATTTGGTTATTCAATCTAGCCTCTCCCGCATGTAAGTCCTTCATTGATTCATGCCCTTGAAGCAGTGACACGGCATCAAGATATGAGGGAACTGGGGGCTTGAAGATAGAAGTTATAAACGACTCATATCCTGGTCAAAGACCATTAACAAGCCAAAAGACTTTGTTGTCATCGTCAAGAGGTTTCCCAATCGTTGCAAGTTCATCACATATAGCCTTGAAACCAGTAACATATTCAGTCACAGGTTTATCTTGTTTGCGGTGGAGTTGTAGTCTTCTTGTCAGCATCATTTCTCTATCCTTTGACTCACGAGCGAATGCTCTAGTCAAGGTTTTCCAGACTTGTTCAGAGGTTTCAAGTCCGACAAGTCCAAGGACTTCTTCGATGAGGGACCCAGTGAGCCATCATCTTAGAAGACAATCTGATTTTTTCTATGCTGAAAAATCAGGATTTGATCGTCTCACAGCTTCACCATTTTCAATGCATTCAATGATAGAAGCTGGTGTGGTAATCGACCCATCAATGAACCCAAGCAAATCTTGACTTTCTATGAGTCCAAGAATTTGAGTTTTCCATAGCAAGAAATTCTTGTACGACAATTTTATGGAAACAAAATTGGCCACGTTGACTGAGGAAGGGTATGGGTACTTAGCTATTGAAGATGTTGTTGATGCTGCCATGATAACCAAGATGTCTTCGTACAGGATCAACACACTCGCAGTCCTCTTCCTGGACTATTACAGCAACACAACTTGTCTCTGATACCATGAAAAAACAAGAGGAATGAAGATGATGGACACAAGAATTAATGTGGTTCGGAAAAGAAATTCCTACTCCACGACTCAGTCATCAATTCTAGATGGACTGGTTTCCTTTCTCACGTTAAATTTTATACAAGTTTTTGGAATCAACATTAAATTCAGAATCACTCGCCAATTTCCTTAACTTTCTCCTTTACTGAATGGGAGAAGTCGTTGCCTGGATTTTTCCTTCCTTTATCAGCTTCTTTATTACTTGCCCCTAATATGCTTGAAACTGCATGAGCTAGAGAAACCGTCTTCCCAGCTGCCATCGGTTTCTCTTCTTGTGCGTGATTTGGAGCTTTAATGAATGGCGTCCTTTTCTCATTTTGATTGCAAATCCTAACGTCATAGTTAAAGCCTTCAAGATCTGATTGTCTCCCTTGCCTTTTATTTGCACCATTGTTGATAGAGATCTAACCCGAGACATTAGTTGTTGGTGCGTTATCCTCTAGAGCATGCTCCTTTTGCCTGATTTGTTCATCTTTATTGCTGAATTCTTTTGATGCGTTATCACTATGCTCATATACATAGCCTAAAGCCATTGTCCACAAGGGAAGTTGCCAAACTAGCTTGACTTTCTGAAATAAATCCATGCTTAAAGATTACTTCACTTTATGATGCAAATTTGAAGGATTCCTTGACTTTATGATGGAAATAATTGCCGATCAAAGAATGAAGGAAATCATTCTGGTACAAGTGACTGAGCTAAGGTGGCGTTTGGCAGCACCAGAATTAAAATCCTGAGATTTGTTATCCTAGGATTTTAATCCTGGAATCAGTTGAACAGGGATTTGCAACCCCATTCCAAATAGAACTTTTTTTTGACATAGAGAGATTTTAATGCCAAGGATTTTATTCTAGTGTGTTTGAACTGCTGGCATATGTGTGGAATACCTTCCCTTCACGTTAATTCATTGCTTCTCTTCCAATGAGTGCCCCAACGGGCAAGAAAAAGTTCCCTGGATTTTGATCACACCTCTGAAGGTGCGGCCAAAATCCTGGGATGAAAATCCCACTTTAGTGCTGGATATCCTGGATTAGAATCCAGTGTTTGGGGTGACATTGTACTTTTTAAAACATTTTCAATTTCAATCCCACTTCAACAGTGGATATGTCGGCTTTAGGGAATTCAGTTGAGGCTTTAAATTCTCCGTGAGGAAATAATCAAATCAAAGAAGAAAACCAGAAGCACGTGTAACGGTAAGAAATATAGCCGCCTTGATTTTATTATATATGTTCAAGAATAAGGCAAAGCTGAATCAACACCAGCCACCAGAAAAGTACATTCTGTATCTTTAGGGACCATTAGATTGTGAGAAAGGTTTCTTTTTTGTTAAAATTATTGATAGGTTTCTTTCAGGAAAAAACTATTGATAGGTTTCTTTGCCGCAAAAATTATTGACGTGGTTTGAGCCAGTGATCAAACCTGGAAGGAATTATAGATTAAAAAGATGGTCTTCTATTTTGCTTCTAGGAAAAAGGGGAGACAATGTTGTCCTCCATAACAGGAGTGAAACTTGCCTGGAAAAGGTTTTGTAAACAAGCAAACATTCCTCAATCTCTTGGTTGAGGCAGGAAAAATTTTCAAAAAGAAGCATCCTATGAAGGAAATTGAAAACTCAAGAATTGATTCCATAAAGCAAAGCAAAGATAACCTAATGCATTTCCAAGGGGACATGGTAAGCACCGTACAGTCAGATGCATCTCCATTCGATACTTCAAACCATTAAATAAAAGGAACCTTATAAACATAATCTGGAAAACCTCTGAACCAAATGTGAGTTGATATTCCCAAAGAAAAAGGATATACCAACCAAAGGGTTTCAGCGTCAGAACAAGTAAACCCCACAAAAATACAAAAGGTAAAGACTGAGACCACAAATCTATGCAAACTGTTGTTTCCACTCTTAGCTTCTTCTCATTAATGGAAATGAGGACATGATTAATGGATCTTCCTCAAGCACTACATTGAATGACGTTATAAAGACAAGAATTTAGGTTGACAAACGGGATATTGGATGGTCGTATGCCCCACCATCCTCAGTCAGCTGGTTGTGATGGACCAGAAACACCAAGATAGCGGTTCATTGATGTACTCTTCTCTGTACAGATTTGGGTACAAGTCATTCAAACAACGAAACAGAATACAGTAGAGGCCAGACGGTAGAGAAAAGAGGAGGGAGACAAGACCTTATTCGTTAGATAAGTTTACTGCATGAATTCATCTTCATATACAAACACCATTTTTTGATAGTATCTTCTTAATAACTGTGGCAGCATGTTCTAGAGCGTGTTGAGCCCTGTTCTTCTCAAATGCTTTAACGAGTGACCTGTACGTCATTGCATCTGGATATATCCTTTCTCTTAGCATCATATTCATCAACCTGGAGATCTCAGGTATATTTCCTTCATTACAATAGCCATGAATGAGATCATTGTACACAATCCTATCTGGCTTTAGCCCTGCATATAACAACCTTTGGAATAATGCAGTTGCTTCTTCCATGCGGTGTGCCTTGCAGAGTCCATTCAGCAGAGCACTACATGTCACAATATCTGGTTGTATACCCTTCTCACTCATGTAACACCATATCAAGAAAGCTTCTTGAAAATTGCCTTCTCTTGAGTACCCACAAATTATATTGGTATAAGTAAACTGGTCAGGACAAAATCCTCTCCTCACAAGCTCATCAACAATTTGATGTGATTCCCTCAAAAATCCCCTTCTAACAAGGCCATGAATGATGATATTGTAAGTTGTGATATCTGGTGAAACCCCCATTTTTTTCATACAATCCAGCCATTCAAAAGCCTTATGCATGTTCTCATTCTTGCTGTGCCCATCTATCAATGCATTATAAATGAAAATATCTGGCTGTATTTTGTCCACAAGCATTAATCTAAGCAAATATTCAGCTTCCTCCAAATCCCTGGCCTTGCAGTAACCTCTGATCAGCACCGTGAAAGTGACAATACCTTGGTTAAATCCTTTCTTCAACATTTCACAAAGATATTTCCTAGCTCTACTCATGTTAGCTATATTACAATATCCACTGATAATTGCTGTGTAACTATGACAATCAGGGGACAGACCAGCATGACACATTTCATCAAACAACTCAGTGGCCTCCACCACAAAACCATCCCTACATAATGTTGATATAAAGCTGTTATATACAAAAATATCAGGTCGAAATCCTGATTTCTTCAAAACATTTAAGGCTTTATCCCATCTACCTAGTTTAGAGTAGCCATCAATAACCACAGAAACTGACACGATATCAGGAGTGACACCAGTTTCTGTCATTTTGTACAATAACGCATTTGCCTCCCTGACATTTCCCCTCTTCGATAGTGCATTAAGCAACATCGTATAAGTAACAACATCTGGTTTACTTCCATAATCCCGCATACTTAAAAGAAGCTTACTTGCCAGCAATATATCCCCTTCACTGCAAAAGCTATTGACAAACAGAGATACCAGAATGGTATTTGAACAACCAAACTGTGCAAGCAACTCCCATGCACGTGCAAATTGTTTAAGACTTAAGAGAAGTGAAATTAAACTATTACAAACTTTGCTTGATGGAGACAGACCTAAAAGCAGCATTCGAGAAATAAAATCAAGAGCCTCATTGATCATCCTGACCTCCAAAAAGCAACTGATGAACATACTATATACAGTAGCATAAGGTCTCCTATCTCTACGAGTCCGGTCAATGGCATCGAGCATCACATGGGAACAATCAAACTGGTCTCGGCACGACCTAATCAACCCTGAAACCAAAGACACTGCTGCATGATTCATGTTTGCGGAAACCAGGAGATGGATCATTGTGCAAACAGAACGTATGCCATGTGGAGATTCCTTCTGTCTTTCCAACCATCTGAAGAAATCAAAAGTAAGCTGTGCGTCACTGCTCGAATCAAACACATCGTTCAGTAAATTTGGCACATTGGATTCATCCAAAGTGAATGGAATGCCATTAGATAAACCAAAATTCCACCCGCACTTCCTAAGAATGAAGAACACTCGCTTGTCAAAATCCAGCTTCGCACTCTTAGCTACCACTGAGATAGGCCTCCTACTCGGCGGTTCATCTGTTGCATCCACTGGTCCATCCTCTAAACGTAACAAAGACGCAAAACCAAGGCCTCTAATCGAAAAAACCCTATATTCGCCGCTCTTGGCAACAAAAAACAATCTTTTGCTGGAATTCCCCAAGAAAGGAATTAGTGTGACCCTCATCTACATCTGAAGGAACCAAAGAAAATTCATGGGTGCGATTCCTTGAACACTTTGAAGACATCCAGGTGAACCTTTCACTTAAAACCAGAGAAAGTAGTGAATCAAGAATTGCCCACACTGAATTCATGCGAATACCCAAATGACATAACCAGCTAAGATACCAAGAACAAGAAGCACTTCAAGGCAGGCAAGTTCGAAAATCCGTCCACCAAGTGAAGATGTGACAATAAAAGGAGCTTCCAAGAACCAACATCCGGAGCTGGGCAGAAGTTTAAACGATTCAAAGCTCACCTTGCTTGTTGCTCCGATCAAGAATTAGGGTTTTCACTTCTCCTCCATATGCCGACAGACCAAATTTTCGGTGAGGAGAGCAAAGGCGGGAGTACAGTTTCAGGGTTGTCGACGGGTCGGGTGCCGACCAGTATTGGGCATCGGGCCTGGCCGGGACAAGCCGGCCCCTTGGCACACCCACCACGGCCCGGCAGGCCGAAGTTTAAATCAGCTATGGGCTGGACCTTGTGTCCGGTACTGCTCGTATAAAATTTTTCTAGCTTCCACACTAGTGAGGCCTATTTGGAGCCACCTTTTGCCGGAGCGGTCCAGGCCCTAGTCGTATATACGAATATGATATCAGCCAGGAATCACATAATGAAACAAATCCGATAAGAATCACGTATTTAATACATGAACTTGAGATTGTAATCAGATATTTTAGAAACATATAATTTTTCATTGTTTCTTACTGAATTGGGCCCCCAAGTACCCAGGCCGGGTCATTTTGATGATCCAAACCCGGCCCACTGCGGGCCAGGGCTCCCGCGAGGTTATAGGCCTAGCGCCCAGCTTTACTCACCAGGGACTCGCTTAATCGGCTGGGTAAATGAAATAAGATACGGTAGTATAGACGACCTGGGGTTCGCTTAACTATGTAAGCTTTAACTAAGAAGGTTTTGCTTTTAATCTGAAATGATTTGAGAAGAGAGAGAAAGAGAGCACGCCCCAAACGGGCTGCCCTCTTTTCTTCTTTCTCTTTTTTTGAAATTTTCCTTTAAATGAAAGAAAGGAAAGAGGGCACACCTGCTAGAGGCTGCCCTTCCAATGGATCTTGGAAGTAGATCAGCTTTTATGTAGCTGACCTTCCAATGGATCTTGGAAGTAGATCAGCTTTTATGTAGCTGATCACTAAGATCTGCCTAAACAAATCTGAGCTGAGAGAGAGGGGGAGAGCATGCCCATGGGGGAAGCTCTTTAACTCGTCCCTCTAAGTCTGCTCTAATTGAGCAGGCTTAGATTCTTTTCTTCTCTCTTTTTTTGGAACCCGACCAACTTAATTAGCTTGGGTTCATGATTGAATAGTACTTTCCCTAAAGGGAGAGTAAAGGAGAACACACCCAAGGGGTTGCTTTCTGACTTGTTATGGAAATAGGTCAGCCTCATTTGGGCTGGCCTTGTTTTTATTCCGAGATATCTTCACAACCAGCAAAGATTTTAGAAGAAAAGAGAACACACCTCCCTTTTGGGTGGTTCTTCAATTGGGAATTGGAAATAAAGTCAGCTTTTAATTAAGCTGATCTGATTTTGTGAAAAAAAAATGAGACTTCAAGAATTTGGAAATCTAGTAGGGCACGCCCAATTGGGTAGCTTTTGATTTTTTTTTAAAGTGCATTAGCTTCAGCTGATCTCATTTTTATTTTTTGTTTTTGTTTGAAAATAGCTAGGGAAAAAGCATGCCCAAATGGGCTACTTTGATCGCCTCAAGGGGCATAGCATAGCTGGTTGGGCTAGGGACTTGTATAAGGCAGGTCTCTAGTTCGATTCCCATGGCCGCTATGCTCATGTGTCTTAAAGTAGTACGGTGCAGCATCCAAATTAAAGGGTGCACCATTCTATCACTGGCACCGATGCAACTCAGGACCCTAGAGGTAGGGAGAATGGAGGGGCCTTCAGGCCGTGTTTCAGGCAGTGGGATGATCCTCTCGTTCACCCAAAATGGGCTACTCTAATCTATTCTCCCCCACTTTTTTTGAAACACAGCAGAATTAATCAAGCTTGTCTCAAAATCATTTGAAGCAATTTGAAAAGAAGGTTACATCCAAGGGGAGGGTGCTCCTGTAAGTATTCAAAAGCTAAGCTGGTTTTGGGATTTTGCTTTTCAAAATTATTTGAAAAATGGGATGAATAGGGCTATACCCCTAGTGGGCTACTTCTTGATGAATTTGGAAGTGTTCTAACTTTAACTAAGTCGGTTTTGTGTTTCAATTGAGATTATTCAAATTGGTGCTAAAGAGAAGCAAGAGAGGAAACTACCTCTAAGATGTGGTTTCTATGTTAAGTTGCTTAGATTCTTAATTAGAATCACATAAAATGATCTAAAGCAAGAAGAGAGAGAGAGAGAGAGAGAGAGAGAGAGAGAGAGAGAATCATCCAAGCGAGCCCCTCTCTAATTGAGTTGACTGCATTTTAAATCCTCTCTTAATTATTTTCCTAGTTGGAATATAATCCTACTAAGGAAAATTTAGATTTTTCACCTTGGAACTCCTTAGGTGATGACATGGCAAGAGAATTAGATTGTGTTTAAGATTTTGAAATTCGTCGACCTATCTAGTCATGCTCCTGAGCTGGGTTAGTCTGGCTCCAGTCTAGATCTATTGTGGCTTTGAATATATTTCAATTTTCCTATAATTTTTATAAATAATTAAAATGACTTGAGACGACCTTCAGTTAAGGTTTCTATGATTTAGGATTGTTGTAGACATTTTGATCCAAAATTCCAGTAATAGAGAAATTGACTATGTTAAATTTTTAACTTAGTTTCTATTAGGATTTTAGATCCAAATTGACATTGAATTCTAGACTTGGATGTTTGGCGTTTGTCTAGATTGTTTTAGAACTTCAATTCGACTCTAATTGGATTTGAATTTGAAATCTTGTTTCAAATTCCGTAAGAGATTTTGATTTGGCAATTCACCATTCCAAGTTATGTAGAGCTGAAATTGCCATTTATTCCTAGATGTGAAGCATCTTTTTTACAACATCTAAACACTATTTTTGAAGTGGATTATTTCAACAAAATGCATTTACTTGGATGCCCAAGTTTATTTCACATTTTCCCCTAAATATGCACAAAACACTTACATCCAAACTTTAACATGATGAGTCAATATCTTTCTTTTTTGGTTTTCCAAACTAGAACTAGGCAATCAGTTAATAAGATAGCATGCAGCAAAAAAAATGTCAGCCCAAAAAGCAAGAGGAACATGTAATATTAAGTAAATACCTATTCTTGCATTCAACAACCCTACTTTGTTAAGATGTGCCTGCAGACGAATTTTGTGGCACTATATCATGCTCATCAAAGAAGGTTGGAATGCATCATTTATACATTCACCACCATTATCTGATCTAATACACTTAATTTTCAAGTCATATCATGTCACTATCATATTGTAGAAGTTTTTAAAATAGTTGTTGCTTCGTTTTATGCTTCAAAAATATAACCACGTCACACATAATGTAGCACTAATGAATGTAACATATTAACTAAAACCAAACACAAAATTAACTGACGTAGGTCCCCAGACATCGAGTGCACAAGGCCAATAATCTATCACATATAGAATTACAACTTTTAAAAGGCAATATAGTAGCCTTAAGAAGTTCATAGGCATAACAAGATTGATCATCACACAACAACTTATCAAGTAAAAATTTTAAAATTCTATAAGGTTCATGCCCCAAATGTGACTGCCAAAGATGGTAATCTAGACTCGATGAAGTATAAGCCATCTCATTCAACATCTCTACCAATCACTTGCTTCGTTTTTACATCATGAAAAATAACATCTTTAGAAGAAAAAATAGCTAGACAAGCATGAGACTGTGTGAGTTTACTAATAGAGATAAGATTAGCAGCAATGTCAATTATAACAAGCACATCAGAATCATGATTATAACAAAAAATCTTTACTTTTCTAGTTTCACTTAATTACTATACTAGAACCATAAAACTTCTCTTTTTTTTTTTTTTTTCTGAGAGGCGAGTGTGGCCTAATGTTCACAATCTTAGCAGCCTTCGGACCTCTAAGAAATGGTCTTTGAAGATGGGGTTGTTGTAAAAGCACTTACAACAATACTTCCGCTATACAATGAAGGAAGGGCAATATCACAATTCTTTAAAGTTGATGCCCTTCTTCCATTTAAACAAAAATGGATGTACAGTTGCTTTCTAGATGCTTTCCCAAGGTCTGAAGGACGACCTTATGTAAGCATGCCTTTATATTATTATGAATTTAATAAAATTACAAATGTACATGCAAGAAGTAAGGATGGCACTCGAGCGGCACCACATGTCACTTCTTCGGGCTGCTCGCCTTTCGTTGAAGAAGCCAATCCCACCTTTTCCCACCCAAGTTTGAATTTCAAAGATAGAAGTAGTTCGGCTTTTCAAACCTTTGCAACAGACTTCCATATTGTCCTCGAGATTCGATACGTTTGACTAGGGCAGTCCAATGCATATCACACATGCCTCCTCTACATGAGTTGGGCAAGTCAGCTAGTACATGACTGTCATCCTCTGTAGCACACTCACTAACCTGAGAGTTCTGAACACACTCTGCCCCGAACATCCTCCCAAGGAGATCTGTCCAGATCGCAGGTACTAGATCCTCATCATTCACTGGCTACCTAATGACTTCGCCAGTTCTCACCGTCGCATGCTAACAAGCACCTGCTCTAGATGAAGTGAGTTTACCTAACTCAAGAATCACCATGAGATCAAACCGCATGTAATAACTGTTGGGATTTCCCCATCTAGATAGCCCTGTGTCGATACGGGTCCATATCCGTTTCGGACCATAAGTATAAATACACGTGTCTCGTGATGGTGAGAGACACATCAAGTTATTCCGGTCTGGGTAATCGGTCCCCTTAGCCATACGTCAATTGCCTGTCCCCATCACTGGGCTGCTATGGCTGAGGAGAGAAACCCACTGCCGCCGCCGCCACCGCCGCCGCTGGGGAGCGAGCATATGGGGACTGTAGCCGTTCTTCCCACAGCCGCCGACATACAGTCGGCGGTCGCCTCTTCAGGTTTTCTTCCGCCCTCTATGAAACACACACATGAATCATGAATGTTGTTATTTCGATTTCTGCATTTCCGTTTTGTACGCTATCTAGATTGTTCTTCGCAAAAGCTCCAACAATGGGTTATGGGCCCACACCATGTTTCCGTTGCGCGTTTCCCTTTGCATACTGTTTTTCACGCAAAGGGAATAGGGCAGAGAAACTAGGGCAGAAACGGTTCGGCCATATGGGCGACGCCGTGACGCTGGCTTCCACCGGTTCTGGAGGAAGGCGACGTCGGGAGTTTGGACTTCCATTGCACGCTTAGGTGTGCGAGACGCGCGGCCGATGGTCGGCCTTTCCCCTCGCCCCGTTGCAGCCACAGAACTGGGGAAAAGAGGGAAAAGGGCAAACGTGAAGAGGGATGGGCGTTGGGCGAGAATCGTTTGGCTCTTGCGACGTCCGGCCGCCATCCACAGGCGGCGGGAGTCTGGAGTGAGGCCGCTCGAAGTTTTGCGTTGTCCGGCCGCCAACCTCAGGCGGCGGGAGGCGGCGATGAAGATCGCCCGACGCCCCTCCTGTTTCTGATTAGACCTTCCAAGGAGAAAGGGGGCGGGGCGTTCTTGCCCACCAGCCACTGGAAGTGGCCGGCGGTGTCGCCGGGTGCCGGACGGCATCAGGCGACGGCTGGAAGCCTCCGACGGCCGGTGGGAGAGCCGGTTGCAACGCCCCCGCCGTCCCCGTTCACTGCCGTTGGGCGATGACGGCGGGAGGCGTTCCAGCCTCCCTGAAACCGCTCGCTAGGGTCGAGCGGGACGCGGTCGAGCGGGCAGGAATGTTTTGTTTAAAAAAAAAAAAAAAAAATTCCGCTCGTCTGCCGCTCGACGTACGCCCGCGTTTTGTTTTAAAATATCGGATCGGGTCGGATCCGGTCGGACCCGATCCGTATCCATTCGGTCTGTTTTTTTTAAAAAAAAAAAAGAACCGATTCGGTCCGTTTCAGGACCGGTTCGGGCCGTTTCAGACCGGTTCGGTCCGTTTCAGGACCGGTTCAGGCATTCTGAGACCGATTCGGGTGTTCTCTGGACCGGTTCATCCAGTTTTGGAACCGGTTCGGACCTTTTAAGGACAGATTCAGGGCTTTTCAAACCGGTTTATTCAGTTCTGGAGCCGATTTTAGTGATTCTTTGACCGGTTCTTTCCCTTTTGAGACCGATTCATCTAGTTTTCCACCGGTTCGGTCCATTTGGGACTGATACGGGACCGGTTCTAAGCTAGATGAAGCTGGTATATGTGGTTTTATGCCCTTTTTTAAGGTATTTAATGGATTGGTTCGATCATTTTAGATCGATACGGGACCGATTCATTATGTTTTACGGAGCTTTAATGAATAACTTAGATAGCATTAAGTTGATTATGCAGAAATGATTCATGTGATTAGTATGTTTCATTTTCTATGTGTGCTTTTATTTCATATTCATGTACCATGCTTTGAAAAGAAGATTATGCTAAGGTTAATTTGTTGCATGATCATAAAGTTGTACGATAACGCTAATGTAAGGAGCCTATGATTAGTNCATGTTGTACTTATTCTCATTTGAAGTAACATTATTACCCAAAGGTAGTGTGTTATGTTCAAGAGAATAAGTGGAGTAAAATAGGAAAATAGATCCTTACATAGTTCTGTCATTTTACACCCAAAGGTGTTATGCTTAACTATAGTTTGGATTTACATTTCCTAGTTTTACTAGATAAAGTTAAGACGGAATACATATGTGTATTAGGTATATTACCAAAGTAGTATCCTAATGACCCCGGGTATTTGTCTTGGAAATAGTAAACATAAAGAGCCTTTTATTTAGTTTACTATTCCATATGGTTTGTCTCATATAATGCATGTCAACATATGAATGTCTTTTGTCGTCTGCAGTACCTGTTTCTATTTATTATAATGGTTTAAATTCTATCCCTTTACTTGATGATTCGTATTATGCTGAATGGAAAGAAAATGTTGTATTTACATTGGGGTATATGGATCTGGATATGGCTTTGAGGCGACCTGAGCCACCACCTCTTACACCAGGAATTACACATAATGAAATAGTGTATTTTGACAAGTGGGAGCGTTCTAACCGACTAAGCTTGTTGCTTTTGCAATCAAGGGTCGCTAAGAACATACGTGGTGTTATCCCACATTGTAGAACGGTGAGAGAGTTCTTGGATGCAGTTGAGGCTCAATTTGTCAGCTCTCATAAAGTCAGAGCCAGTACCCTAATGTCAAAGTTAATATCTATGAAATATCAAGGAGGGGGTAACATTCGCCAGCTGGTGAATTGACTCTGGTGCTAATGTGCATATTGCCAAACCTTTACAAGACCTTCTGAGAAAAGGGAACCAACACTACATGAGAGAAGCATTTTCTCAGGAAACAAAATGCGCTCACATGTGAAGGTTGTAGGAGAATGCCAGATTAGGCTTGACACTGGCTTTGTTTTGGATCTTCATGTTGTTTTCTTTGTTCCACCATATAGTAGAAACTTAATTTCTGTATCCAGACTGGACAAATTTGATTTCTGTTTGAAATTTGAAAACTCAAAGATGTTGATTTATAAAGATCTTGTTGAAATTGGTTCTGCTATTTTGTGTGATGGTTTGTACAAATTGAATGTGAAGATCCAATCTCCTGAATTGTTGGTTTCTAGTCATTGTATAAGTGGCAATAAGCGTAGCACCATAAAGGATGATTCATACATGCTATGGCACCGCCGTTTGGGTCATATCTCTGAAAAGAGAATAAGGAGACTCTTAAATGAAGGGATCTTACGATCTCTTGATTTTACGGATAAAGACACGTGTAGATTGCATAAAGGCAAAGCAAACTAACATGTATAAAGAAGGTGCCGAGCGATGTACTGAAAAGTTAGGAATTGTTCACACAGATGTTTGTGGACCTTTCCCCCCTTGTTACACAGGCGAAAAGTATTTTGTCACCTTTATAGATGACTATTCTCGGTATTTGTATCTCTACTTAATCTTTGAAAAATCCGATGTGTGTCAAGTTTTTAAGGAATATAAGAAAGAAGTAGAGAAACAAACCGGTGAGGTTATCAAGATAGTCAGGTCAGATAGAGGTGGTGAATATTATGGTAGGTTCACTGAGATGGGACAAAGGGAAGGACCATTAGCGCGATTTCTAAAGGATGAAGGCATTGTGCCTCCATACACTATGCCTGGCAGCGCCTACCAAAATGGTGTTGCTGAAAGGAGAAATCGTACGCTTAAAGAAATGGTTCGAGCTATGTTGAATTATTCAACTCTCCCTCTAACCTTGTAGGGTGAAGCTCTTAGGACAGCAGTGCATATTCAAAATAGGGTTCCTACTAAGTCTGTTCTCACTACTCCTTACGAGTTATGGACAGGTAGGAAACCTTCCCTTTCTTATATGCACATATGGGGATGTCCTGCTGAAGCTAAATTGTATAACCCCCACATAAAAGCCTTTGATCCTAGAACAACTAGTGGTTTCTTCATTGGTTATCCAGAAAGATCGAAAGGCTATAGGTTTTATTGTCCATCTCATACACCACATATTGTGGAAACAGATAAGGCTAAGTTCCTGGAAGATGGCTCATTTGGACTAGATGCATTACAAAAACTCAATTTTGAGGAAATACAGGATACTGAAAGTAGACCTGATAAAGAGAATGTAAATGTGTATGATTATGTTGTCTCTCGTGATGACATGAATGCAAATCATACAGGTAATGCATCAGATCCAGATGAATTAAATGTAGATCATACTGATGAACACGAACAAGATGTAGACATACAAATTGAAAATGATCAATTACCTGTTCGTAGATCTACAAGGGCCAGGAGATCTGCCATATCATCAGATTATGTGATATACCTACAAGAGCCTAATGATTTCATAGATATTGATGATGATCCTTTCACATTCATTGAAGCCGTTGAAAGCAAACAATATAGACACTGGATTAATGCCATGAAAGAAGAGCTTGACTCTATGGCTAAAAAGCAGACATGGAGCCTTGTGTCGTTGCCTGAAGGAGTAAAACCCATAGGGTGTAAATGGGTCTATAAGACCAAGAGGGACTCTAAAGGCAACATAGAGAGATACAAGGCAAGATTGGTTGCTAAAGGATTCACACAAATGGAGGGCATTGACTATAATGAGACATATTCACCTGTCTCTGCTAAGGAGTCAATGAGGATTGTCCTTGCACTTGTAGCTC